>PITA01007652.1:0-14555 GCA_004023965.1 Spilogale gracilis
CTCTCAGAGCCTCAGTTTCCTCATCTGTTAAAGAGTAGTCATAAAATCTGCCACACAGAGTTGTTGTCAACGTTAAATAAAACATGTCATCTGGACCAGGAGGCACCGCATCACCCCACTTCCTGGGAATCTCTGGATCTGATCCTGAAAGGGAGGCACAGAGGCCTCCTCAGAACCCTCGGGAGCAGCAAACAGATCCTTACTCCTCACTCCCAACCATCCCTAAGAGCCCTGGCTAGCGGTCAAGCAGATGCAAGAGAATGCCACCAACAGACTGAGGGCATCCCCTTGACTCTTGCAGCGGTCCCTGGACAAATCCCCTATCCCAGTGTAGCCTGGCAGAGAACACAGATTTCGGCGCTGGTCAGCCTGGGTTCCAATCCGCACTTCGTAGCTGTGTGACCGGGACACTGTTACGAGAATTAGTGAGCAGCAGATGGGAAGCCTTTAGAAGTGCCCCCACACAGAAAAGTGCCCTTCGGATGCTAGCTCTCCTCCTTGTCGTGTTTACCGTTGCTGTGGTGGCCAGGCCGGCCGAGCTGTGAGCGCCGGCGCCCCCTCGGTGTGGAGGTGGCCAGGGACAAAGGCAGCATGCTCGCTGGAGAACGGCCTGCCCTGCTGGCAAAGAACACACAGCCCTCGGCTCGCCGCCTGGGGCTCCCCGGCTGTTCCAGATCAGAAAGCCACTGGGCCCGTAAGCACGCCCCTGTCTGCCAAGGCTTGTCAAAGACTGCCCAGCCACCCAGGGTGCTGGGAAGCAAGGGCTCCCCAGGCCAGCCCCCTCCTGCCTTCCCTCTCGGCTGGCAGGGAAAACACAACAATGCAGTTTCCAACTGCTCACTTCCTGCCACCTTTCTTCCTTTTCTGAGAAACTCCGGCCTGGGTGCAGAAGCCCCACTGGTGGACCCTGGGCCCCCTCAAAGCCAATCTACCCCTCGGCATCCGGTCTCCGGCAGACCACCCCCAGAAGCCCAGGACAGGGGCAGGCCGGCCTCAGGGCTGAGGGCTGGCGTCCATGTCTCCTGAGGTGCGCCCCCCAAACCTGGATCACACCCATGGCTTTCTGTCTTGGGCCACATAGCCCTCGCCCACCCGGCCCCAGCCCTCTAAGTCCACTGACCACCATCTCCCCCTTGATGTCTCTGCCCAAGCCACACGAACCCCCTTATAGCCCCACTAACTCACACCCCACCTCTAGACCTCCGACCAGCTGCTCCCATTGCCAGGCAGGCCTCCTGACGCAAGTCAAGGGCAGAGCTCTCCGCCAACCCAGCTTAAGAAGCTCTGTGTACTGCGTCACTCGCTGCCCGCCTTGCTAGCCAGCTTGCTTTTCCCTCACTCCTCCCTACCCGACAACAGAGGACAGATTTACTGTCTGATTCCACCATTAATATGTACCTTCCAGGAGGACAAGGGTTTCTCTCTGTCTTTAAAAAGTTTTTTAGGGGCACCTGGCTGGGTTAGGCCATGATCTCAGGGTCCTGGGATCAAGCCCTGTATCAGGCTCCACGCTTGGCGGGGTCTGCTTCTCTCTCCCCCTCCTCCATCCCCGCCCATGCTCTCTCTCTCAAATACATAAATATAAATCTCAAAAAAAAAAATGGTTTTTAAGTCCTTTTATCCCCAGCACCTGGAATAGCACCTGGCCTATAGTAGGCACTCAACAAAATACTGAAGACGAGGATACATGAACCTGGCCTTCGAGTCATCAAAACCAGGAAGGGCAATTTTGAGCCAATGTTGGATAAAATCTCTCAGATAAAATCTGAGATAAAAATGAGTATGTTTCCCAATGCTTAGTTTCTCATTGGCAGGCAAAAGCAAACGCTGCTGTCTACTTAAATGCCAAAGCAAGATGCTGACCCGCAAGCGAACCTCATGAGAATTTTGGTCAAGTGTCAACGCCCAATAAATGCTAACCACCAGGTAAAAATATGCTGGGGAACAGGTATCCATATGCAAAATCTCAATATTCTCTCTCCACAGATTACTTATTAATGACAAAGGGACCAGGTCACCAGAGTTCCTAGGAAACACACACTGAAGCATGTATTAAGGAAGGCTATGATGTCTGACACTAGTAACAGTAGTAACAGAATAGTATATGTAAACTAGAGAGAGAAAAGGGTCTCTCCAACAACAGGGTCTTTTTTTTTTTTTTTTAATTTTATCTATTTATTTGTCAGAGGGAAAAAGCAAGCGAGCATAAGCAGAGGGAGTGGCAGGCTGAGGAAGAAGCAGGCTCCGATGAGCAGGGAGCCCGATGTGGGGCTGGATCCCAGGACCCTGAGATCATGATCTAAACTGAAGGCAGATGCTTAACTGACTGAGCCACCCAGGTGTTCCAACAATAGGGCTTTCAGAAGGGAGTTCTTTGTATATTCTTACAACTTTTCTGCAGGGTTGAATTTTTTTTTTTTTCCAAAATAAAAAGTTTTAAAAAAAAAGGTGATGTCCTCTGGATCCTCGGAGCTAACTGTTAACAGACATACCGGGCACTGTTCTAAGCCCTGTGTGTATTAACTCATTCACACCCCACCACCAGTGCGAGGTGGCTATTATTACAATCCCCATTTCACAAAGATAGAATCCACGGTGCCGTCGTTCCCAGGGCCCCGTCGGGCTCGGGACCAGGCTTCGGCAGTGGCACCACAGCGCCAACCCGTGGGTCAGCAGATGAGGCCTGAGCACCTTCCTGCTGCCCTCTGCCAACCTCCACTTAGCAAACTGACTTAAGGGGGCCAACCGCCCAGGATGAGCGGGACCTGCCATCTTCCCCACCCAGCTTTTCCCTGTGCCTAGGGAAACAACAACACCACCCTACTCTCTTAAATAAGAAAACCCAAACACACACACACAGCTTGGAACAATGTCGAACCCCTCAAAAAACCCATCTCTCATAATATTCACAATACAATACAGCCGACCCTGCGCGACAGGGAATTTGAACTGCACGGGTTCACTTATACAAGACGTTTTTCAATAAAAACAGGGTACTGGCCTAAGGTAAGTGTATATTCATTATGACTTTCTTAATAACACTGGCTGTATTCTAGCTTATTGCACCGTAAGAATACAGGAGAGGATGCATACGCGGTACAAACTGTATTAATCAACCACTCGAGCCACCAGTTAAGGCTTCTAATTCACAGGAGAGTGTCAAGTTATGTGTGGATTCTCACCTGCATGACGGGTGAAGTCTGGGGACAGTAGGAAGGCTTGGGGGAATTTTAACGGGGAGTTAATTCAGTGGGGAGTGGATTTTCAACTGCATGGGGATCAGGACCCCTAACCCCTGCATTGCTCAAGGGACACTTGAGAGGACTTCTCTGATGCTCCCTATAGACTCCCCACCTCGCATGCTTTCTCAAGCTTTTGTTTTTAACTCAAGGCGGGCTGGTCCATAGGTTAGAGTCATATCAACTTTGGTTTTAAGTTTCCTGCGCTCCCCTATTTCCCCACATACCACTTTCAATTCTTCCTGTCATTTCTTTGCTTGTGTACCTTCTACAGTTCTAAATACGCGTATTTTTCTTTGATGTTCCCCCTTGACTTTTCACTTTTATTATCACTTATTAATTTCCTATTATGGAAGATAAGGACTTATTTTTTTTTTTTTAAGATTTTATTTATTTGACAGAGAGAAATACAGCCAGAGAGGAAACACAAGCAGGGGGAGTGAGAGAGGGAGAAGCAGGCTTCCCGCTGAGCAGGGAGCCCGATGTGGGGCTCGATCCCGGGTCTCTGGGATCATGACCTGAGCCGAAGGCAGTTGCCCAACCAACTGAGCCACCCAGGTGCCCCAGGACTTAGCTTTTTTACCAGCACATGCACATACTCATAAATACACATACTCACACTTCTCTTTGTTGTTCCCCCTTGACTTTTCACTTTTACCATTACTTATTAACTTCCCATTACAGAAGACAAGGGTTTAGCTTTTTTCCCCAGCACACGCACACATGCACGCACACACACTCCCCCCTCCCTCCCCACTGCCAACCCTGTCCTCACAATACAACTACATTACAACGGTGGATAAGTCAGTATTCGATGTCAGCACTACTCGGATGATTTAAATGCAGTGCACGGCTGAATACTATGAATATTCTTCCTTTTTAAGTACAATTTTTGGTATACGGAGTAATTACTCTTTTATTTGCTCACTTTTCTGTAAACTTGTCACTAATTCACCTCCACACCCACTTCTTCTGTTTAAATAAATAAAGGACTCAAGGCGCCTGGGTGGCTCAGTGGGTTAAAGCCTCTGCCTTCAGCTCAGGTCATGATCTCGGGGTCCTGGGATCGAGGCCCACTTCAGGCTCTCTGCTAAGCAGGGAGCCTGCTTCCTCCTCTCTCTCTGCCTGCCTCTCTGCCTACCTGTGATCTCTCTGTCAAATAAATAGATAAATAAATAAATAAAAATCTTAACACTAAAACTTGGGAGGAACACAAGCAACGTATCCGCCCGGAGCCTCTGACTCCCTCCAGCAGACGCCGTGCAGAGCTGTGCCCTATAGAACGTCCGCGCACTGCTGTCCTGGGGCTCCCCTACTTTGCTTCCTGGGTCCACCATCTCCCTCTTTCCTGTTTGCACTTTAATTTTACCAAAGCAGTGGTTCTCAAACCTCAGGGTGCATCAGAAGCACCCGACTAAGGATGTCTGTGGTGGGGCCCACACGTACGCCTTTTTAAGAAGTTCCTGTATGTCGCCACTACCACTGGTCCTGATCCCCGGGTCACACATCAAGGACAAAGCAAAAGCACAAAGTCCAGTTGCTTCCAGAGCTAGGATATAAGGGAGATAAACTTAGAGACCTGGAACATCTCAGAATGTCTTTATTCTACTGTTACATGTAATTAAGAGTTCAGCAAAAAGAATTCTACAATGGAAAGCAATGACCCTCAAAATCTGAAAGCTCTATGATCTTCTAGATTGCAATGCTGCTGTTGAGAAGTGTGAGGTCATTCTGATCCGCAGTCTTTTGCACTGACCTGTTTTCTTGCTGTCCTTAATGTCCCAATCATGCTGATGGGCCTTGGAGGGCTTTCTACTCATCCCTTGAATTGGGTAACTGTTGAGCCCTTTTAATCTTTTTTCAAGATTTTTATTTATTTACTTGACAGAGAAAGAGTGACAGCGAGAGAGGGAACACAAGCAGGGGGAGTAGCAGAGGGAGAAGCAGGCTCCTGAGCAGGGAGCCCGATGCAGGGTTCAATCCCAGGACCCTGGGATCTCGACCCGAGCAGAAGGCAGATGCTCAACAACTGAGCCACCCAGGCACCTTGAGTCCTTTCAATCTTAAAAATCATGTTCTTCAGTCCTGGGAAAGAATTTCTTTGGTCATTTTCTTCCCTACTTTCACCCCCATATCTTTCTGGAGCACCAATCAGGATATTCATTTTCCACATCCACTTTTTTTTTCTCTCCCCATTTTCTGCTGGCCGCTCCGCTTTTGAGTAAATTTTCTTCAACTTCTCTTCTACTGAAGTTTTCATTTTGGCTACATATTTAATTTTTAAGAGCTGTCAAAAAGTTCCTCATTGATGGCATCTTATGCATTTGATAGATCAAAAAATTTTTTTAAAGATTTTATTTATTTATTTGACAGAGAGAAACACAGCTAAGAGGGAACACAAGCAGAGGGACTGAGAGAGGGAGAAGCAGGCTTCCCGCCGAGCAGAAAGCCCGATGTGGGGCTCAATCCCAGGTCTCCAGGATCATGACCTGAGCTGAAGGCAGTCGCTTAACCAACTGAGCCACCCAGGTGCCCCGATAGATCAAAATTTTTACGACAGTTTTTCCTAATTTCTTCTCCCTGCACAGTTTGTCTCTTCCAAGTTCTTCTCTTTTCCTTCCTGTCTTTTATCAACGGATATTACTCAAGTCTGGTCACCTTTGCCTGTCCACTCACTCATATTTGAGGGCAGAGCACCAAAAAGCTGCTGGGAAACTCTATGGACATAGGTGTGTTCATCTGGAGCTTCATCTTAGGATGATCGGGCTGTGGCCTCGCATGACAGGACCCCCAGGAGTCTGTCTCCTCTGCTGGGCTGGTCAGATTCTCCAGGCAGGACTCTCCCAGCTTCACCCATGGAGGCGTAAGCCCAGCAGGCGGCGTGCTGACAGCCGAGGAGAAACTGCTGGTGCGCGGCAGGGGAGGGCACAGGGTGACCTCACACCGCGTATGCCAACCTGCACTCAGCCCTCTGCGCACCTAGAATCTCTGCCTGAATCTGTCCAGAGCCCGGACCTCTGGGAGGAGCAGCTACCAGTCATGTGAAGTGGGCCAGGATTTATGGGACCCGTCGGCTCAGGTTTCCCTCCCACACATCCGCTAGGTCAGTCATTTCCTAGGTCAGTCCTTTCCTGTTTCCTCTCCCTTTTCTAGTCTCTACGGTGTAATTTTTTTATAAGGTAATTCCTTTAATGTCATTTTAGTGAGGGTTTTAGAGGAAGCGGATAGACAAGATGCCCTCTTTTAACTGGAAGCCCACGTCCCTATCATCCTGTCTCCCTTATAATGATTTGAAAAAATGAATTATCGAGGGGTGCCTGGGTGGCTTAGTTAAGCATCTACCTTCGGCTCAGGTCATGATCTCAGGGTCCTGGGGTTGAGGCCCACATCAGGCTCCCTGCTCAGTGGGGAGTCTGCTTCTCCTTCCTCCTCTGCCCCTCCCCCTGAGCTCATGTTCTCTTTCTCAAGTAGATAAATAAAACCTTAAAAAAAAGAATAAAGAAAAAAAATATATTATTGTAGTTGATATACAATGCTATACTAGTTTCAGGTGTATAATATATCGACTTGACAAGTCTATACATTACTCAATGCTCTGCAAGATAAGGGTAGTCACCATCTGTCACCATACCACATAATCCAATAATTCCACTATTGGATATGTACACAAAGAAAACGAAAACACTAATTCAAGAAAACATATGCACCCCTGTGTTTATGGCAGCATCATTTACAACAGCCAAGAGATGGAAACAGCCCGAGCGTCCACTGACTGATGGATAAGGAAGATGTGGGATGTACATGTGATGGAATAGTACTCAGCCATGAAAAAGAAAGAGCTCTTGCCACTTGTGACAACACCGATGGACCTAGAGGTTGCTGTGCTATGTAAAATATGTCTGTCTCAGAAAGACAAATGCCATATGACCCCATCTATCTGTGGAATCTAAAAAGCAAAACAATGACCAGAAAAAAACAAAAGTTTGTTCCACTTATAAAATAAATAAGTCACATAAAGGAAAGGTACAGTGCAGAGAACAAAGTTGATAAAACTGTAATAACGATGTATGATGCTTTTTTCTTCTCCTTATCTATTTGTTGCCACTTGGCCTACTTGTTTACAGTTTATTTCCTCCAACTGGACTTGAGCTCCTTGAGAGCAGAGACTTAGTTTTATATACTGTGTGTGCACCTGACACATATCAGGCCCTAACAATACGGCTCCAGAATAGAATATACATATGGCATTTATTTTTCAAAGAGCATGTGCATATGCACAACTGCATACACATAAGAATGCACAGAAAAAAAGTCAAACGTTCAGGACACATTCCAAGCCGTTGAAAGGTTATCTCTGGGTGGTGGAGTTACATATAACCGTAACCTTTTAAAATAATTTTTGGGGGACATTTATTACATTTTCCAAAACAAATGTGGATCACCTACGTAACAATTACATTGAAAGCGGAAAAATAAGTCGCTCCTAAATAAGTCCCAGAGAGGTTAAGTAATTAGCCCAAGGCCACAGAGCCAGGAAGGGGTGAAGCTGGGATCTGAACCCAGGCAGTCTAGCTCCTCTGCGCAGGACTGCTTGCCCAATGCCACAGGCCCATTCTTTCAGACCTGTTCTTTCAGTGCAGTTAAGAAACCTGCATTATGATGGGTTCTCCAAAAAGCAGCCTCATCAGATAGAAGAAACGTGATTAGTTCCAATTCCTCCCCAAGACAGGTAAACAGCTGTCAGCAAAACCAAAGGTCATAGTAAGGTGCCAGAGAGATTGGGGCTGCAGACTGGGAGGTCTGGGAATACAAGAACACGTGCAGAGACCCAACAACATGGCTGTGCTCTGCCGGGCTTCCCGGGGCGGCATGGGGAGGGGGGCAGAGGCACACGTTCCTCAGCTCTGGGGGTACAGTGAGGTACGCATCACCGGGGTACACTGAAGCCAGATGCTGGGTGTGTCCCTGGCTAGAACAGGGACACATGGGGACTGAAGACGACCCCACTTACAACAGGGGACAACGGCTGTTTCAACTTATGTGTGTTATACGCCCCCACACCCTACAGATGCCAGTGCTGGCTCTCGGGGTAGGACGCCTGTGGTGGGGTCCGAGGAGAGGGGCCTGGTGGTGGTCTTGCAGCAATTGTGGAACTTAGGGGAGCATGGATGTTTTTGCCACAGTAATGGTCGTACCAATGCATCCCAGATGAATGGCGGCCCTACGCACACGTTTAGGCGGGCGGGCTGGCGTGCCCCTGGCTAGGACCGCTCTGTCCTCATAAGACCCTTAGGAGTCTCCTGAAAGGCTTTCTCCAAGAAATAAACCCACTCCCTCTACTCCACCCAGACACGAGAGCCCCAGTGCTTTCCGACGCGGAGGCAGGGCTAGGTAGAGGAAAAGAGCAGCCGCCTTTCCTGCTCTGTGCCAAAGCCAACCCAGCCAAATCCCCAGGAAAACGCTGCTGCACATGAAACATGAAAATGCAAACCACAGACAGTCTGCTCTCCTTCCCATACACATGTTCAAACAAGACTGCCTTCCAGCCGTTACTGATGACTTCTACACGATGAGGTAATTTCTATGGCTCAGTCTGCGGCTTTTGCGCTCCTTTCATTACGATGAGCCAGTTTCAACTTATTTGACCCAGATGTGCAGGCTCAGGGGAGCCGGGGAGAAGCAATGGCAAAGCAGGGTCTGTGTGTGAAGCCCGCCCCTACTTCCCACAAGTGCCATGCAGAGCCACCCAGGTGACAGGGCTGGTGACCAACACTGGCAGGGAGCGCCATCAACGGACCTGGACAGGAGGCGTGGCAAGGGAGAGGGGTTGCAGCATCTCCTGGGGACTGGCCTCTTGGGGATCTCCCCTGATGAGGCGACCCTCTCCGCAGCCCCACCTCACAGCGGCCTGAGAGCAGGCCGGAGGCTGGAAGTACTCAAGGGGAGGCCTGAAGAGACCTCCAGATGAAAAACAAACAGGGATGGAGGGTGTGGCCGGGATCCTACTGCAAGCTTTGGCCGCTCCGAAGCAAACCTTCAAACCACTAATTACCTGTCTCCACGACAGCTCAAAGATGCTGTTAGAGGAGGAGAGGCGGATGCTGACTTGAGGCAGGCCCTGAATCTGACAGGCTCCCCCCCCACCCCCGCCAGCTGTCTGAGTGAGACCATGGAGCCATGGATGGACAGCCTGGCCCTTAGAGCTGACAGACCCCGCACAGCCCCACACAGGAAGAAGCTATTCTGGGGTTAAGCAGACCAGTCTAGAAAAGTGATTGGACTGAACACTCAGGAGTTCCAAAATATGGCCCCTCTCACAACTTCCTGCCTAAAGGCATCTCCTTATTCACTCAGAGAGGGGCACAGGGACCCGGTCTGAGCGTGATACCCACGGACACCGCCATATTGTGTGTGCTGGTCGGAAGGGGACAGAAGATGAAAGGCACAGGGTAAATCCCCCACTGAGGGGGGCCCAGGACCCAGGTTTTAGGTTATCACTCACTGAGAAGTGTGGATCAGAAGAGGACAAGAGAAGGAGGCCACCACACCACACGCTGGCAGCCACAGCTGGAGCCACGCAGTGAAGTGGAATGAGCTATCCTGTGGGTAATCTGCCTTGGCCCACTGGTCCTAAGGAAACTAACTTTTCTGCTGACTTGAGCCTCAAGACTGCCACAGAGTCTTGGGACTTTGCCCCATCTGGAGGAGAGAGAGAGAGACAGAGAACGAGAACACCAGTCTTATTGTGGTGAATACATCTCAGTAGCTCAGGATCTACTCACTTCTTGCTTCTGAATGCATGACTTCTGCCAGGTCCATGGAAGCCATGACTCTAACTGGAGAACTGAAGAGGGCCTCTGCTCTTGGTTGAAGGGAGAAGGCGGGGACACAGAGAAGGCAGTGTGCAAGGGTTCACTGAGCTGAGGTGGCAGGAGAAGGAGAGCACGAGCCAATGAGACCACCAAGACGAAGGAAGAACCCAGATTCTGGGTAAAGAATTTTACCCAGGTGTTAGTGGCCTTTCCATCTTGAAATGTCTGTTTGTTGTCACTCTACTGTCCCTCCAAGCCCCACAAGTCACGTGGCTCCCTGGTGTCAGGAGCTCTGAAGCACCCAAATCTGTCATCGTGGGGTGCCTTGGTGGCTCAGATGGTTAAGCGTCTGCCTTTGGCTTGGGTTATGATCCCAGGGTCCTGGGATCGAGCCCTGCGTCAGGCTCTCTGCTCAGTGGGGAGTCTGCTTCTCCCTCTTCTCTCCACTCATTGCTCTCTGTTGCTTTCTCTCTCAAACAAATAAAATCTCAAAAAAAAAAAAGAAGAAGAAAGAAGAAGAAAGAAAGAAAGAAAACTGCCATCTGGTGGCTTCAAATGATGAAACCAAAGGAGTAGATTCCTGTGGGTTTAATGCCCAGCTAATGCTAGGAGCCCACCCTAAAGTTCTGTCCACAGTGTTACGCTCACCCGGAAGACCCCTTCTACTTCCCACCCTCCCATCACCAAGTCCAGCCGTCCCAGGGGCCACCATGTCCCCAGCCACGGGAGGAGCTGCCTCCACACACTCTAACCCACCTGCTCCCAGTATGCCCCCCTCCATAGCTTTGTGCTCTCCATTAGCATCTCACAGGTGCATCTCTGTAGACAGATGTAAATGACCAGTTTGGGGTACACGTATCTTGGGAGAATGCAGTACTTGCTGATGAACTGACAAGCTCCACACAACCAGGGACATTCAGGCTGTGAAGGAAGGAGGCAGAGGCTACAATCCAGGCTAATCTGATCATCTGCTTTTTGTTTTGTTCAGTGATGAGCTTAACATCCTAAGAAATATCTATCCAAGCACCAAATGAATAAATTCTCAAATAATTCAAAAGTCTAATCCCCAAGCCCTTTCATTGAAATAAACACTAACAGTAGTTGGGTATTTCCTATTCCAGTCTTTAATGAGTTTACATATATATGAACATATCTACATAAAGGTCTTTTTTTTAAGATTTTATTTATTTGAGAGAGAGAGAGAGAGAGATAGAATGCACATGCACACAAGCACAAGGTGGGAGACGGGCAGAGGGAGAAGCAGGTGTCCCGCCCAGCAGAGAGCCTGACGTGGGGCTCAGCCCAGGACCCAAGAATCATGACCCGAGCTGAAGCTTAGACACTTAACCAACCGAACCACCCAGGCACCCCAAGGTCTTTTCTTTTTAAAGTACAAATGGGCTGATCCTTTATGTGACCTCTGGCCTGACACGACATACCTGGTTCCAAGTCCCCAGGTACAGAGGAAGGGACATGAAGGGTCAACCGAAGGGCATCTAGAGAACAGCTGTACCAAGTGGTTCCATCCAGCGCCATACCCTCATCCCAGGGACAGGCACTTAATGCCAGATGAAAACAGGAGGGCTGTCCTCCAACGACAGAAAACCATGGACCAGAGCAGCAGTAAGCAAGCTTTTCCGCAAAACGGGACAGTAAGTATTTTAGGGGTTGTAGGTCATGCTGTTTCCTTTTCATATTCCTCTTCACTTTTTTTCTGTTTAAAACAACCCGTTAAAAATGTAAAAACCATTCCTGGCTCACAGGCCATACAAAAAGAAGCAGCCTACAAGCTACAGTGGACAGGAGAGCGTGAGGGGTCCAGTGCGGGTGTTAGGGCCTCCAACGTCCCCACAGAACTGTGCCAACGAGGCCCGCTCCCCATCCACACAGCACTGGACCGTTACTCATCCAGGAGGACTGTCGTAGATATAGACCTGTGGACGAAGCCCACACTAGCTCACTAGACTATCAGCTTGCTTCTTCATTTTTAAACACAAATGAGCTAACGTTCACCAGACGTTAAGAGAAAACCAGGAGCCTGAAAAAGAATGACCAAAATAAACAACCAGAACCAGATCCCAGAGGAAATGAGATCATGGAAGGGTCAGAAGATAATTTTTTTAAATAATTCTAATTAGTGTGTTAGAGAAAGTCAATTTGGATTCTATAAAAACAAGAACAACATGCTAAGAAAATGAAATAGAGAATCAGAGGAAAGAAAATTAAAAGTATGATTGCCAAATTAAAATCTTTACTAGAAAGGTCTGGAAGGTAAAGTTAAGACAATCTACTGGACTGTAAAAAGAAAAGACATTAAAAAAAAAAAAAAGACAAGGGGCGCCTGGGTGGCTCAGTTGGTTAAGCGACTGTCTTCGGCTCAGGTCATGATCCTGGAGATCCGGGATCGAGCCCCACATCCGGCTCCCTGCTTGGCGGGAAGCCTGCTTCTCCCTCTCTCACTCCCCCTGCTTGTGTTCCCTCTCTGGCTGTGTTTCTCTCTGTCAAATAAATAAAATCTTTAAAAAAAAAAAGACACAAATGGGAAAAGTGGGAGAATAGAAGCAATACACAGGATCACTCTTGGAGATTAACACCTAATAGGGTTTTTAGTAAAAGGAAATAAAAGAAACAAAGGGAAGGAGATTATCAAAGAAATAACAGAAAAAATGTAGAGTGGAAAAATGACATAAGACTTTAAATGAGAAGGGTCCAAAAGTACTGAGTACAATGAATGAAAAAAAATCCAACCTTGACATAGCCTACAATACTTCAGTAGACCTGAGATAAAGAGCCTACCAAGATAAGCTTCCAGAGACAAAAACTAACAAAGCAAGAAAAAACAAAAACAATGAAAATGAAAAACCAAGTTAACTCTAAGAAAATGAAAATCAAACTGTTATCAGATATCTTGTTAACAATAATGGATGCTTCTTTGGACTCTGAGAAACAAACTGAGGGTTTTAGAAGGGGGGTTGAGGGGGATGAGTGAGCCTGGTGGTGGGTACTAAGGAGGGCATGCATTGCATGGAACACTGGGTGTGGTGCATAAACAATGAATCTTGGAACAGGAAAAAATAAAAGAAAATAAATTATTTTTAAAAAATAACGGATGCTTGATGTCAATAGTGCCTTTAACGTTTTGAGGGAAAAGAAATTTAAATTCTGTATTTAGTCAAATCATCAATCAAAAGGAAGGGCAAAATAAAGGATTCAAGGTTTACCTTTCATGTGTTCTTTCTGAGGAAGTACTTAAGACTGTACATCAAAAAAAAAAAGACTGTACATCAGCTAAGTAAGAGACTAAAATAACAGAGACAGCAAATCCAGAGAACAGTGGATCTAACCCACAAAAAGCTGTGACAGGAAGTCTCAAGTTGAGGGCCATACAGCATGGCTAAAGAATCTGATGTCCAGAATGAATGGAAACAATAGAATGTTCTAGAAACAATATTTCCAGGAAGGAAGGACTTACCATGTAAGTAGGTACCAAACTAAGTGGCTGGATAATTTCAAAAAACAAAGTAAAGGCTCAGGATATTTTAAGCCATAATTAAAAAAAAAAAAGGCAACTAGAAACTTTATGAAGAAGGAAAAACATAAAATAATACTTCAAATATGAAGTAAACTAAAAAACATCATGATCTGGAAGAACTGTTGGGATGTGAGAACAGAACATCCATTTGACCTAGATATTCAGATGCACCCTCCTCCCAGGGCTATGCGGGTCTTAAGCACTGGGCAGGTGGGAGAGGAACTAGAATCCCAGTCGTCTGCCTGAGTGTGTAGCGCACATTAATCTGGCCGCCATAATGTAAGTGCTGTTTACTGACAGGCAGCTCAGAATCCACTTACAGACGAAGCACGTAAGACTTGATTATAATCATGCAACAGAATGTACCATAACAATGTGAAATACAAGCATGGCTGACAGAGATAGCAAAGCACGGGAAGGCCAGAGGCACGGATGGATGTTCTTAACTGACAAAGTGACAATATCAAGGAGAGGGATCAAGGGTAAAAGTTTCAGTGTGTTTAGGATTCCAAAGGTAATTTTAAAAAACCCCCCAAATAATAATATAAACAAAAAGCGGAAGGAGAGGGGAGGAAGGGTGAGAAATGTATAAAGGAGCTAAACCTTTCCATCTGCACTGTGGGCGACCGAGGTCAAAATGTGACAAATCAAGCAGTTGCATTATCTTGTTTTTCAGTTCCAGGTCTAGAGGAAACTACCAGAAGCACTAATCCCAGAAATTCTCTTCCTGGTAGTTGCTTCTGGAAAGCAGGACCAGGGTGGGGCCGAGTGGTACAAAAATCTGTGCCTGGCCATGTGTATGAGCCTCTCAGTACCATCTGATTCTTGACCATGTGACCGTATAACTTTGATAAATGGCCTAGACCTACCACAGAGAGACCTATTCAATAGGTCCAGATTCTGTATTCAAGAAAGCTCCATAAGCATTTGTGATGAATAGTTCTAGTTAAAGATCACATTACTAGGGGCGCC
>PITA01007652.1:14655-43604 GCA_004023965.1 Spilogale gracilis
AAAAAAAAGAATCACATTACTAAATAAACCTCTAGGGTTCCATTCAAACCTGAGATACTGTGGTTCTATGCTCTCAAAAATATCGAAGCCCAGGGGCGCCTGGGTGGCTCAGTTGGTTAAGTGACTGCCTTCGGCTCAGGTCATGATCCCGGAGACCCAGTATCGAGCCCCACATTGGGCTCCCTGCTCTGCGGGAAGCCTGCTTCTCCCTCTCTCAGTCCCTCTGCTTGTGTTCCCTCTCTAGCTGTGTTTCTCTCTGTCAAATAAACAAAATCTTAAAAAAAAAAAAAAAAAAATACCGAAGCCCACCGAGGTGAGCTAGCCAGCGAGCTGATTCATTTTTCATCAAGGGAAACTGAGTCTCAGAGCAATTCCATGACTTGCCCTGGTGTCACTCACCGGCCACAAGCCTGGGATATTTCTTATGTTAGAAGATGGGGCTCTTTAACACCCCACCCAGGAGGTAACCCTTCTGGCAAGACTTTGCTTACTGGTCACTGTCCAGAGAACTCTTATCCTTCAGCTCAGCTGCAGTGAGAGGCCTGCGGAGGACACCCCCAGGGGATGGGGTGAAAGGCCCGTGCCAGTATGTGCTGGAGTGGAGCCCATGGAGCCTGGTACCGAGCCTTCTCTTCCAGTAGCTCCTACACCGCCCTATTCCGACAGGGCTGGCCCCAGGCTGGAACCCAGCACGGCACAGGTTCCCTTGTCCACCAGAGAGAAAAGAGACAGGACCCACCACTTCTCTGCACCAGAGAAAAGGCGATATGCAGAAATACACGTCTGCTAACACCCAAAACCCAGAGGAAGGAAGCCTTCATCAAACGCTTTCAGTCCCAGTGACTGGAAACCAAATTTGAGAATGAAGGCAGGACCCTACAAATTAGTGGGGAAATATTCTTAGCTCTTCTAAGGACCTGCTGGTTTTTCGTTAACTTTTTTTTGTTTGTTTTTTTTCTCAACTGTTAGTTGGGAAATACATTGTACAATGTAAAACATGTGTGAATGCACATGTATGCATATTTTTATATATATACATGCATATATGTAAATATAAAACAGGTATTGTTTAAAGACCTAAAATAAAGCCAAAGAACACCCGTGCATGAAGCCTGCATCTCGAGACACAGCATTACCAGAACTTTGGACGTCCTCTTGGCCCTACCCCTACCAGGGATAAATCGCTTTGCTGAATAAGGCATTCATCATTTCTTTTTTTGTCTTATTAATTTTATTATTTATGCATGCATCCCTAAGCAGTATATTGTTTAGTTCTGCTTGTTTTTCAACTTTGATATAATTGGAACCACACTGTGTGTACTCTGTGTCTTGCTTCTCTTGCCCTACATGGTGAGACTCTTGAAGTGTAGTTGTGGCTCTCTCATTTTCCCTGCGCGAAAGGAGTCCGATGCCAGGAAACACCTTGATTTGCTTATCTACTCTACTGTTAATTGATATCTGGAGTGTTTCTAGTCTTTTCTATCGTGAAAAATACTACTAGAGGTAACTCTGATGGGAATGGCTTGTTTTTAAAAGGCTCCTTCCCCAAAAGCCCTCGCTCTGGACTCCTGGGGTTCTGGTTTTGTCTCTGCAAGGACCACAGGGAGGAAAACCGTGCCTGTAGCTAAAGGATCCGGAGTTCTCGGCAACTAAAAGAAGATGTCATTCCGAGGTTCCCTCCACTCCCTGCCCTGGCCTCACTCTCACACAGACGCCTTCTCCTCTGAACCTGAGATTCCACACCCCTGCTCTACATTGGGGAAAACAATTGGCCTTTTTAGACACGGTCTGGATCTCCGAGTCACACCCCCATGCTCCCCCAGGTAAGAGAGAACAGAGAACTGAATGAAAGGGCTCCATTGATGAGCCACAGGCGTGAGAGCATGAGAGCGTAAGAAGCAGATGATCCAGGCTCTGCCCTGCGTGGACAGGCCGGGCTGCACTGACATGCCGGCCGGCCGGCCCGTTTGGCCCGCACATTTGCCACATGGCCACAGGGGGAAGAAAGGAAATCTGCCCATGGTCAGGGCCAGGCATTTTCCCATGTTATCTATACTTTTTCATTTTAGGCTCATGCAATCTTAAAGGGAGAAACCCCATAAGAGAAGATGACTAACACCAAATACACACCATATGCCCGTCACTGTGCTAAGTGTTTCATGTGCCTTATTTCCATGGGTTATAACCCATGACAGTGATGATGAAATTAATTTAGGAAGTTAAGACCAGCATTTAAAAGGAAACAGACAAGACTGGAATTCAGTTGAAAATACTAGTGAGTGTCTGGTAAAGTAAAAGGTAAGTACTGTTTTGTGAACCTTTTGTTTCTCTCTTATATCTACACGTGTTTATTCACAAGTACTGGGTCACAATGTAAGATGTATCTCTCACTGTGGGCGGAGGCTAAAACATTTTCTTTCTTTCTTTTCTTTCTTTCTCTCTCTCTCTTTCCTTCTTTTTTCTTTTTTCTTTTTTTTCTTTTTTTTTAAGGCAGGGAGGGGAAGAGGGAGAATCCTAGCCGGACATGGGGAAACTCACGTCTCTCAGATCATGACCTCAGCTGAAATCAATAGTCAGATGCAAAACCAACTGAGCCACCAAGGCGCCCCTAAAACATTTCCTTATGTCATTTGTTTCATAACCATCCCAAGATACATTCAGTTACTAACCTAATTTAACAAGAACATAACTGAAGCGACTTCCCCTACGACATCTGTGTCACACACCACAGCCGTCAACTGCCCCCTCAAGCTCCTGACAAAGCAGCCTCTTTTCTGTTCTTCTTTCCTCCTGCAGGACACATGCTGTTCCCTTAGCCCCGAATACTCCCCACCTCCCTCGCCAGCTCTTTGCACAGCCGGTTCCCTTCCATCCTTGGGTCTCGGCTTGAGTGTCAGCTCTGCAGAGAGCCCTCCAGGGGAGCTCTGCAGAGAGCCCTCCAGGGTCCCCAGCCCGGGCAGCCCGTCTCTAGCTCACAGCCACTGAAACGCTTGTTTCCTTGTCTGCTGGTTGCCTCTGTTCCCTCACTACGACTTCAAGGACACCACAGATACCTAATGCACTCACCGGCATGGCACCCAAATACAGAGAAGGCACTTCGTCTCTGTTAAACGAATACAAAAAACTTACCAAGTCTTCAGAGCTGGTGAAGACGGCAAAGCCAGGATTCCAACCCAGAGGATGTCTGACCCAAGGCCTGCTCTTCACCTCTGCACAACACTAAAACTCAGAAACAGCAGGACACTGCCTCGAGCCACACTGACTTACTAAATATTAGCACTCGGACAGGACCTGAGCCTAACTCCAACGCCCGGCCTCTCTCTATCGCGTCAAAAGGGTGGGGGGCCATGAGTGGCTCAAAGTGGCAGCCTCCTGTGGTCGGCTGAGAATCTGGGATAAAGGAGAATGCAAAACCTTCAGTCTGGTAGAGAAGAAGAAATCTGCCAGTGAGTGGAGAAATAGCAGAAGAAATCAGGAGAGAAGTCAGCTCAGAAATGGGGGGCGGGGGCTTCCCTCAGGAAGCAGTATGATGGGAAGGACATCTGGAAGAAGGGTCAGAGATGGCAGAAAAACCTCAAAACGGCAACTGTGCAGGGGGCTCTGGGGGCTGAGGCTGCAGGAACCATGCCTTAAGGCCTCTCCAGGCAGTGTCAAGACTCTGAGCTTGGAGAGGTGGGGCCGGGGCCCAGGAGACTGGCTCGGAGGCCCAAGGGATCAGCCAAAGGAATAGTTTGGCAATGCTGCCACCTCGTGGCCGTGAAACACTTGGCCCACAGGCAAAACCTGAGGGGAGTCAGTTTGCGGGTCCATTTGCAGCAGCACTTAGTGAACACCTACTTTGGGTCGGGCTGCTGGGGACTAGAAGTGGGTCTGACAAGGCTCTAAATTTCCAGGACCTCTGGCCCCGACACCGAGGCAATGGCCAAACCCTGTCGAGTTTACTTCCCTCTTCCATAGTAACTGGCGGAGTGTCACTCCCAAACAAGACGGCAGGCAGAGCGCGCGTCTTATTCAGCTCAAGCTCCGGGACCTAACATAGGGCCCCGCACATGAGAATAATCATAGCAGCTCTATTCAATATGTGCTAAGTGTTTTCAAAGCCCTTAGTGTATCTGAGTCTCATATTTTACCAGGAGGTACCTGGGACCTCCAAAGAGAGATACCAAGTAGTTGCTTATTTCAATGAGCCTGGAGTCCTTCGAGGGAGGGGTGGAGAGGGAGAAAGAAACATGGGCATCACCAGGCACAGATGGTATTTAAGGACCAGTACTTCTCAAAGTCTGATGTGCATGTGATTCACTGGGGGGGGTTTGCTAAAACAGAGATACTAATTCTGACTTCAGACTGGGGTCTGAGATTCAGCATGTCTAACAGCTCTAGGATGAGAGCCATATGGCTGGTCCACAGAACACACTTTGAGTGGGAAAGAACCTGGAACAGAGGTTAACCAAATATGGCCAGATGAGCTCCATGGCCTCTATCTCTACATCCAGCAAGCGAAGAGTGGCATTTTCATTTCTAAGGTGGTTGTTTAAAAAAAAAGAAAAAAAGAAAAAAAGGGAAGGAAGAATATGTGAAAGAGACCATTGATGTGGCTCATAAAGCTTAAAGTATTTCCTCTCTGGTCCTTCACAGGAAAAGTCTGCCAACCCCTGATCTAGACCATTATCCAGGGACAGAGCATATGCCCAGACCAGAGAGGGAGGACGGTTGAGGCCTGAAATAAATTTTTATGATTTTCACTCACGGTGCCTAGTTTGGAGGGAAAATAAAAGTAAAATGAGCTGCATGTGTACTAATGCTTACGCTAAGACAGTAAGCCCCAGATCCAATGAGTTCCCATCTGAGGCTCCTGGGGGGCAGGGGGTGGGTGGGAGAGGGCAATACCAGGGAAAAGGCAGGAAACGTTCAAGATTCTGAGCGGGGAGGAAGACCTGTAGTGAGTGGATAACTGAGTTCTGCCTCTTTCAGTGCTTAGCTTAAAAAAAAAAAAAAGACAAAAACAGAAAACCAAGGGCGGCCGTCAGCACCTGTCTGCGCTATCACAGAAGTGCTGGGGAAATAAAAGGAAAAGGCAAGGCTGTGAATTCCACCGGGTTTCTCTGTGCAGCAGAACCTTCTATATTTTGGCTGAGGGTGAGGAGCGTGGAAAGAGGAATTGGGGAAGGTGAGAGAGCGGTGCCTGAGAGTAATGACCTCAGCGCCTACTGTTTGGGGGCTGCCCCAAGTGGTGTCTGGCTACAGAGCCTTCTGTCCTGCTCCTGCCACCCCCCCTGCTGAGGGCTACATTTACTTAAATGTCAGTGCCTGAGAAAGTAAATACAGTGGTCCATTTCCATCAGCTTCAACCAATCAATCTGGCTCGTTTGCCGTGGAGGGCAGGCTGCTCTGCCTTCGGTAGTGAAAGGCTTGCTTGTTCTGTGTCAGGTGTTCACACATATTTCCAAAGGACAACGAATAACAGCACCCTTTCTTGGGGGTGCAGAAAAGATTAAACCTCACAAAAGGGCTGCGGCGGGGTATCTATAAAGCCAAGGTATTCTTAAATGCCAGAGGACAAACAAAAACAAAGAAGGTATTACAAAACTGCCACGTGCCACAAAGTCAATCCCAGACTTAGAAGTTGGAAAGAACCTTCAAGGTCAACTGGTCTCCTTCAAGCTTCCAACAAACCTATTAAATGGAACCATCGAAAGGGAAAAATCCCACATGGTGCCTAGCTTTCAACATGGAAGCTAAAACAAAATAAAGGAAATAAGGTCTTCCTCTTTTCTCATATTTTCTTTATTTGACAGACAGCACAAGCAGGGGGAGTCGCGGGCAGAGGGAGAGGGAGAAGCAGGCTCCCTGCTGAGCAGGGGGAGCCTGATGGGGGACTCAATCCCAGGACCCTGGCAACATGACCCGAGCCGAAGGCAGTCACTTAACAAACTGAGCCACCAGGGCGCTCCCTCTTTTTCTTTAAATTTTACTTACTTGAGAGACAGCTAGAGCGTGAGAGAGAGAGTGCGCACAGAGGGAGAGGGAGAAGCAGACTCCCTGATGAGCAGAGAGCCTGATGTGGGGCTTGATCCCAGGACCCTAAGACCATGACCTGAGCTGAAGGCAGACTCTAAACCACCTGAGCCAGCACGGTGCCCCAAATTCTTCCTCTCCTTAATAAATAAAAAATTCTGATGATCCAAAACAAATCTCTGCCTTTTAGCCTGTGAATTCCTGCCCTTCCCAAACCCATCCCCCTTGACTGCACTCAGTGTCTCCCAGACTAAAAGTGAGTTCCTTCAGAGATGTAAATGATCTTTGCAGCACCCTAGAGACTGCTCATCATCCCACAGCAGCCTGTGGAGTGAGAGATCTGTCTACTGAAAGATCTTAGTTTTTCTGCCACCTACTGGCTGTGTGATCTTAAGTCACTTAATCTTTCAAAACCTCAGTTCCCTGACCTGTAAAGTCCAGTCATAATCAGGCTACCTCTGAGTATTATACAGCATACCATACGAAAGATGCTTAGAATGGTGGCTAGCACGATAATAAGAATTTAGTGAGTGCTGACAATCATTATTTGGTTAGTAGATGAAATGTTTTATACCATGAATCACACTCCCTTCCCCAAATAAACTACACCAACCTCAACGCTACTGACATTTCTTTGTTAGTTTTATAGAATAAACAGGAGCATTCCTAGCCTCTACCCTCTAGGTGCCAGCAGCAGCCTCTTCTCCCCAGGTCTTCAGAATCTGCCAAATGTCTCCTGGGGAGGCAGGGTGCAAAACTGTTCCATTGAGAACTATTGCACTAGAATATGCAAACCAGTTTTGCGGAGAAACCACCACACCCCCTAATTTCCCACCAACCTCCCCTCACATGAAGCCACCTCAGCCACCACTTGCTCACCACTCAGTTGCCGTGGAGGAAACAGGTGATAAGTGCTGTAGATATCATTGGAGAACTGTAACTGGAGCTCAGGGCTGCCCTTCAGGAGCTGGGCCACCTGCTCGACCTGAAACGGCGTCTTCTCTAGGATCACAACAGTATCCTCTCCATCTCCATCCCCAGAGGTCTCATTCACCTGCAGGCAGAGACACCATCAGTGAGCCCAAGAGACGAGGCAGAAGCTCTGGGGCCTCCTGTTTCTTCTCCCAGAGCAGCCATCTCATTAACCCAAATCCTTGGGGCAGCACTCACATCTTTCTTCTGAAAGATGCAAAGCTTCTCCACTTTCTTCTATTTTAGTCTTACAGGGCCTCTGTTAAATTCTCCCCACTGCACAGATGAAGAAACGTCTCAGAGAGGTTAAGTGACTTGCCCAAGGTCACAAAGTCAATGTGGAAACAGAAACTAGAATCTGGGTATCCCAACTGACTCCTACCTCAGAAGTTCTCATGGCTAAAATCTACAGATGCTACAGACGGAAGACAGGTGGAGCTAAGAGAACTACATGGAACCTTGCAAACAAAACAAGAGACACAGAGGCATGGTCGCCCAGGCCCACGTCTCCCCCATTCTCCCAAAATGAGAGCTCCTGCTAGGAGTTCTAAGGAACCCTAATACCTACCTGTGGCTAGGCTTCCTCACTAGTTCCCAGGATGGTCTCAGTCTCTCCTCAATCCCTTCTATAGAGCTGAGCACATGCTGTTAGAGCAGGCTATACCCATCTGTCTACCAGAAGATACTCTGCATTCCTGAAAATCTGGGATGGTAACTTTCATCTATACATCCCCAGCACCGAGCCCGGCGCATGAAATGTGAAACTGAATTAGCAGTTTAATAAACTGTCTCCTACTTAGGGCTGAGATCCTACACAGCGAGGATCCTATCTCCTACAGTCTCTACGTCGTTCCTATAGACGATCCAGCAACATCTGCGGGTTGCCAGCACCTTTATATGTTAAATGAATACATGCTGAACGATTTGGAGAATTCCACACGTGATTTTTAATCTGAAATACTCTCTACAAGTGTACGTGACTTTTAGTAAAGGAGGACTTAGGAAAATTAACCCTCCGTCTGTTGATTTCCTTGATTTTACGGATAAACTTGTCTCCTGCACGCCCCGCCCTCACGCAGCCCAGCGGTACACTCTTCTTCCCCGTCCCAAGTAACGCGATTGGCATTTTCGGGCCGAGCCCCGGTTTAAAAATAATTAATTAATTAATTAATTTAAAAAAATCCGCCTCCAAGACGGTGATTGGCTCACCGCGACCCGCCCGCCCCGGGCTGCCTAATGGTACCTTCCCATGGAGAAAAATGATTTTGTCCCTCGCAGACTCCCTCAGCACTTTTTTCACTCTGAAGCCGGAGAACGGTAAGCGCACAGGGGCGGAGGTACCATTCCCAACGCCCGCTTCCTTTTCTTCTATGCTGGCGGCTTCCGCCTCCTCGGCGTCTGGTTCGCGCTTTCTCTTGCTAGGTTGGGGTGTTAGATCCGCCATGCTGCCCGGCCTGCGCTATGCGCCTGCGCCAAGCCCAGCCGCGGCCCCCCCCTTCTCGGCCCTCCGGCGGCCGCCGCGTCCCGCCTCCGCGAGGGCGCAGCGACTACAACTCCCGACCGTCTCCGCGGCCGCGGGGAGGCTGGTGCCATATACAATTTTTACTTACAAAGGGAGAAATTATAAGTGTTTTGGGGGGCCGTTATTTCTGGCTAGTACCTTTTTCCTTGGTGCTATTTGACAGATACAAATTTTTTTTCAAATTTAGTAAGTCAAACATTATGCTGTTTATGCCAATGTCAGTTTTGAGGGTTTTTTTTTTTTCAGACAAAACTAATGAGGGAGGCAATTTTTGCAATTTTCAGTCAGTCAATAACAAACTGTACTGAATGTCCATGACCGTTTGCTTTTGGATTATTTCTACCAGAAATATTATTATGAATTTGAGCAAAGACCAATTGTTTTTGTAAAGTTGATAGCATTAGGAGGGCGACTTAGGATCTGGGATTATTATCTTTTTTTTTTTTTTTTAAGATTTTATTTATTTGACAGAGAGAAACACAGCCAGAGAGGGAACACAAGCAGCGGGAGTGAGAGAGGGAGAAGCAGGCTTCCTGCCGAGCAGGGAGCCCGATGTGGGACTCGATCCCCGGTCTCCGGGATCATGACCCGAGCCGAAAGCAGTCGCCTAACCAACTGAGCCACCCAGGCGTCCCTGGGATTATTATCTTCAGTCAAAAACTTGTCCACAAGTTTCCTGGATAACATCCCCACCTTCTGGGAGTATACAGTAGGAGGTGATAAACTATATGTAAGACTAGAACAAATGTCTTTGGGGGTAAATGCCCATAGCAAAACCTGTTCAAAAATCCAAGGCCTATGGGCGCCTGGGTGGCTCAGTGGGTTAAGCCTCTGCCTTTGGCTCAGGTCATAACCTCAGGGTCCTGGGATCCGGTGGGCATTGGGCTCTCTGCCCTGGCAGGGAGCCTGCTTCCTCCTCTCTCTCTGCCTGCCTCTCTGCCTACTTGTGATCTCTCTCTGTTAAATAAATAAATAAAATCTTAAAAAAAAAAAAATCCAAGGCCTACATCTTATGGAAATTTCTAAATATGCATTCTCTTTCCCTTTTTTCCTCTCCCCCACCCCCACACCAGTCGCCCCCACTCCTCTCCTTCTTCCTCTCTCTTTTCTCTCTGGAAGAGAATTTGTGCGGAGTGTCTATGTTTTAACAAAAAGAGCCTTGAATTAGGAGCCATGAAGTCTTGCTCCAACACTGATTAGCTGTGCAGCTTTGGGGAAGTCACTTACCCTCTCTAGGCTTCCATTTTCTTTGTGCCAAACACTGTCCATCCTGAACAAGCCAGGGAGATCTCTACTTTCATAGAATTCATATTCCAATGGAGATGAGGAAAACAAATAGGATAATTTTAGATAATGGTTAAGTGCTGTTTCTAGAGTGATTCAGGACAAAGTGATAGAGTTTGGGGATAGGGAGGAGATAACGTGGTCATGGGTGGCTTCTCAGGGAGGTGACATTGAGTGGAGACTTGAAGGATGAGAAAGGAAGCAGCCTGTGAAGAGACCAGGGAACGTGTATTTCAGGCAGAGACGTCCGGATACAGAAGACCCTAAAGCATTAATGAGTTTGACATTTTTTGAAAACAAAAATGGCCCTTGTGGCTGGAAGGTAGTGAGCAAAGATGAGATACAAGATGAAATTGTAGAGAGATTTAATTCATCTACTGATAATTCACCAACACAGCTGTAATTTTGATTCAAACATCCATAAGGTCAAAATTGCACTCCTAAAAAGGCCTGGCTCAAGGAAAAGATGAGCTCATAGGAAGCCTCAGCCACCAAAGGACCTCTTAGGATACCAGACAGCAAAGTGCAGCTGACCTTGACACCACAGGGCTTTGCCCGGCTCAAGGGCATTTGTCTGTGGGTTTTTTAGTTCCTGGTTTGGAAACATCAGAAGCCCCCCCCCCCCCATTGCATCTAATAGCCACTAGCCATAGTTAGATATTTACATTTGAATTAATTAGAATTAGATAAATTAAAAATTCAGTTCCTTGGTCAACCGGTCATGTTTCAAGTGCATGATAGCTTCTTGTGGCTACTGTCATTGTGGACCCCACGGATGTGGGTCTTTACCATCACAGTTTAACTCTGCTTTAGAAGGTTATTACTGGGAAATCTTCTTGATTTCAGGCCTATGATAAATGAGATATCCTAAAAACAGGTCAGCTAAAAACACCTGAATGTTCTGGATGCAAAATTAAAAACATCCATTTGGTTTCATTGCTTTTCTCTTAATAAGATTTTCAGAAATGAAAAATAGGAGAGCATGAGTCTATAGAATGCTAAGTGGACACTGAAGCTTAAGTTCTAAGAGTGGTTGCTGGTTTCTGGAAGTCTAGAGCCTTGAGCTTTCTGGGTGATGTTTGAAGCCCAGGAGATAAGCCCTGGGGGCTTATGCAAGGTGAAGGATTGGAAGAGAGCATTTCCCTAGAGCCAAGATCTCTAAGGTCCTCCACTTCAATGGAAGGGCCAACTATTAAAAACAAAACAAAAGCTCCGCCACTAAAGGAGACAAGATACTTAGGAAGGTTATCTGCCTCAACATCTAGCTGTGGAGTGAAAGAAAAAATGTCCTGAAAATTCATAACCGCAGGCCAGTCTTCACGCAGGTTTAGAATTCAGATCTGTATTGTCTATGTGATCCAGGAAATTCAAACTGAAAATTTATTTAAGCTGGTCTTGTATTTTTCTTTGACTGTTTATGCTAAATTGACCCCAGAAGAAACAGAAAATCTAAATAAATATAAATAGATCTGTAACTCTTTAAGACATTGAAGTTGTGATTATAAATCTTCCCACAAAGAAAATGCTAGGCCCAAACGGATTAACGGATGAGTCTACCAAACATACAAGGAACAATGATTTCCAAGTTTAAACTCTTCAGTGAATAGGAAAAAGGGACCACTCCCCAGCTAGTTTTCAAATGAAGAATGATTGACATACAATGTTGTATTCATTTCAGGTATACAACAGTGATTCGAAATTTATGTACATTACAAAATGGGACACCTGGATGGCTCAGTCAGTTAAGTGTCTGCCTTCAGCTCAAGTCATGATCCCCGATTCTTCTCCCTCTGCCTGCTGCTCACCCTGCTTATGTGCTCTCTCTCTCTCTATCTCTCTCTCTCTCTGGCAATAAGTAAACTCTTAAAATATATATATATTTTGTAATATATATATATATTACAAAAATGGTCACTACTATAATATGTCTTGTTACCACCTGTCCCCATACAAAGTTGTTACTGTATTACTGACTGTATTTCCTATGCCATATATTACATCCCTAAGTCTTCATTATTATATAACCGGCAAATTGTACCTCTTAATTCCCCGCACCAGTTTCATTCACTCCCCAACTATTTTACAAAGCTGGTATAACCTTAACACAACCAGAGAGGGATAATACAAGAAAAGACAATTATGGGCCAATTCTACATATGAACATAGATGTAAAACCCTAAAGAAAATGTTAGCACTCTGAATCCTATGACTTTTTTTTTTTTTAATCCTGTGATTTATAACCGAGGTAGTTCATTCATCATGAACAAATTGAGTTTACCCCAAGAATGTTAAGGCTGGCTTAACATTGGAAAGTCTAACATTATTCATTTTACGAACCAATTTAAAAAGGGGGAGAAAACACATCATCTTAGTAGATGGGGATATTTTAGATTAAATTTAAAACACATTCAAGATATGTAAAACTTTTAACTAGAAACAGGAAACTTACAACTTGTTAAAAAAAATTGTACCAAACCAAAAACCTGTAACAAATACCACATTTAACGGTTTTATTGCATTATTTTATTTTTTCAGTGTTCCAAGATTCATTGTTTATGCCCCACACCCAGTGCTCCATGCAATACGTGCCCTCAATAGGCATCAAGACTTCTTAAAAACCATAGTAAATGAGCTGGTGTGTCACTGAGGCAGGGATATACAGACACACCCACATATGACAATATAATGGCAGCAGTGACCTCATAATTGGTGGAAGGAAAGGATAGACTGACTACTGGTCAGTAAAGAATGGCTATTCAAATGGGGGGAAAAAATGGAACCTTTAACTTGCAAACGAAGAGCAACAACAATAAAATCAAACCCAGGCAAAACATCCCTGTGGATTAAAGACCTGAATGGGAAAGAGCTCCAGAAGAAATTCTAGGAATAGGGAAGGATTTCCTAAAGAAGACACAAAAACAGATTACAGTAATAGGTAAACGTTTTTATATTAAAAAAATAAAGCTTTCTGTTCTTTAAAAGTTACATTTTAAAAAACTCCTAAATACATTTAGTTTTAATACAGAGTAATAAAATAAATCCTGGGCTTTGCCTCAGAGGGATCTGGTGGAAAGGGAACTGGAGTTATTGATATGAGCTTAGTTAGCTCTGAGTTGGTAACTCAGAAGCTGGGTGATGGGTATACAGGGATGCACCAGATTTTTCTCTTCCTCTTTGGAAGAGAAATGATATACATAGAATTTCTCATTAAAAAGAGAAAAAGTATATATGGCAATAGAATACCAATTTTCACCCACCAGAACAGCAAACATTTTACACTCTGATGATTCTGTGTGTTTAGTAAGAACATGAAAAAGTGGGAACTCTTATAAACAAATGGTGGGAACATAAACTGACATAACCAGTTTGGAAGAAAATTTAGTATTTTCTACCCAAACTGAAGATGTGTATTTACTACCCAGCTGTTCCCCATCGAGGCTAAATCCTAGAAAAATCTCACTTGTGGAAGCCTGTACAAAAACATTCATAAGCTTGTTGCTTTTGAAAGCAACAAATGGAAACAACCAAATGTCCATTCATGGCATATTTACATTGAAATGAAAGTGAATTTCTTAGGTACCTGGGTGGCTCAGGGGGTTAAGCCTCTGCCTTCCACTGAGGTCATGATCTCACGGTCCTGGGATCGAGTCCTTCATCAGACTCTCTGCTCAGCAGGGAGCCTGCTTCCTCCTCTCTCTCTGCCTGCCTCTCTGCCTACTTGTGATCTCTCTCTCTGTCAAATAAATAAATAAAATCTTTAAAAAATAAAAGAAAGTGATTTCTTGGCATTACATGCATCTACATGGATAAATCTTACATGTGGTCAACAAAAAGAATTTGTAGACCACAAACATTATAATACCATTTACATACAGTACAAAACCATGTAAAGGTAAACATGTCAGGGACAGGTAAGCGAAAAGCCAATGAAATTCAAAATTCAGAATGACGATCACTTCCAATGGGAGAAGGGAGGAGAAGGTGATTAAAAGCACAAAGGAGAAACCAGAGGGATTGGAAGGTTTTGCTGCTTAAGCTGGGTGGAAAGTTCATGAGTGAACAATATATTTAGTCTTTCTATATGTAATAAAATAATTCATAATTAAAATGTAAATTTTTCGTGATATATATATATATATAAATGTCAGATCATCTTTTACACCTGAAACTAATATATATATATAATTTTTTTCAGTGGAAGGAGGGGACATGGGAGGAAGGGGGAAGTGAGAGAAGAGGCACAAAAGTACCCATCGGGGGAGTAAGTTCATTTCGGTTTAACAACAGACTTATTGAGAACAGATGAATGAAACCTTGTCCGTCCTACGAGGTACTCAGCCATCTGCCAGACGAAAAGTGCTGACCTCTCTCAGTACAGACGTAAAGAAACTTGTAAAAGCATGAGTTGTAGTCAGACCTTTGAGGCTTTGACGAGGCCCCTATGAATGAAAGCATCGGTGGGTGGGCTTCTGAGCCAGCGGTAGGGGCTGAGCTTTTCCTTCTTTTCACCCCACCTGCTCCCTGCCCCCGCCTGTCTATTCAGAATGGTTTCTAGGTTTGTGTCCTCATGACACACATGAAATAAAGATAAATACAGTAGAGTGCAGACCGCATCTTTCATGTAGCTTTCTGGTATGGACAGCATTGCTGGGAAAGAGTAGGGCAGTAGTGTGTGAAGGACTTGGTACCTACTGCTTTCTCCTGATGCCAGGCCACTGGGGGAACCAGCCCCACTGAAGCGTGCAGTGCAGGCTCACTCATGACCCAGGTGAGTCACCTCTTCCGGGGAGGGGGGTGGGGGACGCATCCCTCTAGTGTTCCAGGGGAAGAAGATGTAGGTAGGTGCCAGGCTTCATGGGTCCGGTGAGGCAGGAGGCAAAAAAAAGGAGGATCATCTTGGTAGTAGCACCATTGGCCACCTACAATTTCTGGCTTCCCCATGGGCTTCCTGGGGAGTCCCCAGTTTCCACACGCCTTCCTGGGGGAGCCCCCAGCTTCCCCGTGACCTTCCTGGGGGAGTCCCCAGCTTCCCCATGGTCTTCCGGGGGGTCCCACAGTAATGGGTGCCCGATGGGCAATCTGACCCCAGGATTACATAAAACGTGCTACAAACTCATTCCTTTCACCTCATCACAGCGAGGCCCTGGGCTTTCTAACTCAATTTTCAGCTTTGCTCCAACATTCTGGGTCCCGTGGTGATGTAAGAAGTGTCAGCTGATGGTCTTCAGATCTGCAAGAGAGCGAAGAGAATCACAAGGCTTGTTGCCCTTCCCAATTCCTGGCATCCCTGTCCCCCCAATAGGTCCCACCTCATCTACTTTTTTATTTCGCTCCAAACACACTGTCCTATAATGCCCTACTCCTACCCCCAGATCCACAATTCTTTCCTAGTATTTTGCACTATTTTGTCTTACTAAGCTAATGTCCATCCTGGCATTTTCCTGGCTCTGGGTGGACATCTCCAACCCGAATTCAGGGAGAGGCACCTAATACTATTAGTAGTTGCACTAATAACGGCTGGTACTTTATTGAGAACTTGACCTGGGTCTGCCTGCCCGGAAGACTTTACCTGGGCAGGGCTGTGCTCTGAACACGTCAGTGCCTATACTTATTTAGGGATATATATCATTCTCGTTTTACCCAAGTACAGAGAGGTCAGAGAACTTCCACAACTAACAGTCTTTTCCAGGGCCTACATTCGGAGCTCCAGTGGCTGTCTCCTAAAAATCAAATAGATCAGACGCTGTGGCCCTGTGGCCGGTCTCTCTTCCTCCCTTGCGCCCAGGAGCTTACAACGCATGACAGCTTCCTTGACTTGGCGAAAGCCGCCGTCGGGGCCCCGGCCATCCACGAAGTACATGAACCGGAGCTCAGCAGGGTAGGCGGCTCTGGGGAGGCCCGACATCAGCGGGATGGTGCGGCCCTCTGCCCCAGGGGCCTCGCTCAGGGCCTGCAGCATCTGGTACTTGCACCACGGGTCCTGCAGGAAGCCTGGGGTGATGAGCAGCACCCGGCAGTGGCTGCTGCTCAGCGCCTGGCACAGCTCAGACACGATGGCACCGCCCGGGGTCGAATCCCGAAGCTGCAGGAAGCAGCGCAGGCTGGCAGTGCTGCCCTCCAGGTAGGAGACCAGCTCCTGGGCGGCCGCCAGGTCCTCCTCACTGTGGCACACACAGACGTCGTAGTCCTTGCTCCAGCGGCCGCCGTTGCTGCTGCTGGCACCCACGTGTGTGGGGGCGGAGGTGGGAGACAAGGCTGAGCTGAGGCCCAGGGGTGGGGGGTCATCCTGGGAGCTAGGCTGGGCAATATCCCTGGAGGTGCTCTCTGCAGAGTCCGGCAGCTTCCTGGGCTTCGACAGGGCCTGCCTGAACCAGTCTGTGGGGGAGAGAAACACTGCTCAGGCTGGGCAGGCTCATCAGACTGCGTCCTCGTGGCCCTGCTCAGGGGACCCCTCGACCCGGCAGGTCCATGCATGGCCCTGCACAGGCAAACGATGCTACCTGACTCTGGGGCCTACTGTTTTGCTCTTTTGTACAGCCTTCAGGACGTGCCTTTAAGGCCCCATTAGCTTGAAAGGTTTGGGGAAGTCATAAAAACTCTGTCTCTTTTATGAGTTATGAGAATGTAATACCAGCTAATTAATAATACTATATTCCCTATTTGAAAGTTGCCAAGAGTGGAAACTTTCAAAGTTCCCATCATAAGCAAAAGTTCTGTAATTATGTATGGTAATGGATGGTAACTAGGCCTTGTGCTGATCATCTCACAATATATACAAATATTGAATTATTGTACCACTGAATCTAACAATGTTATATGTCAATTATATTTCAGTAATTAAATAAACAAAATGCCTTTGGTATAACAACAATATGAGGGGGTGCAAAGAAAAGAAAGAACTCTGGCCTCCACCAGCCTGATTAGGAAAGATGTCTTTGCCCTATTCCAGGCCCTTTGATTTCTCACACTGTCAGCTTATTCTACCCCAAACTTCCCACTAGTGGCAACTAGCCCACCATCTGCTAGTCCGCAAGTAGAGCCGTGATAAGCTGGTCAGGATTAATCAATTCCCAAACTCACTTTCTGCTGCACGGGGAGATGGATTTAGATTAAGGCGGGCTACCCACTATGGGAGGAAAAGAGGGGAGGGATTGGCATCTATTTGGCTCCAAGAAATCCCAGCTTGTTGCTAAATGGTAAAACAAAGGCATGGAAGACGGTTACTGCTCAGAGCTCCTGAACAGCGGAGAGCCTAGTGACTCACAGCCTACACCCTGGAGCTGGCCGGGGATCTGGCTGTGGGCCTGCAGCTTGCTTGCTGTAGGAGCTTAAGCAAGTCAGTCTCCGTCTACCATTTCCTCATCTGTAACACAGGTTCACTTTAATCTTTAATTGTCGTCGAAGATAAACTGAGATGATGCTAAATGTCCAGTATATTCAAGTACTCCATAATGAGATCAGTTTAGCTTCTACAGCTTTTGATAAGGACAGTTTAGTGTTCTGAAGATTAATTTGTTTTCTCACTCTGGTTGGCTCCCTCCCCTGAACAGTTCTTTTTTTTTTTTTTTTTAAAGATTTTATTTATTCGACAGAGAGAGACGCAGCCAGAGAGGGAACACAAGCAAGGGGGAGTGAGAGAGGGAGAAGCAGGCTTCCTGCCGAGCAGGGAGCCCGATGTGGGGCTCGATCCCCGGTCTCCGGGATCATGACCTGAGCCGAAGGCAGTCGTTTAACCCACTGAGCCACCCAGGCGCCCCTGAACAGTTCTGAAAGACTTCGATGACAGGAAACACAAAGCCAAGTGCTCAGCCCGTGGTTTCCAGGTTACGAAAATTAGCTGAGCACACATGGTAAACCTGTGAGCCCAAAGGACTGACGGTTCTATGAGGTGTGCCTCTCTCCTCACTCACCACAAAGGACGGGGGCTCCAAGGTCAAGGCCAGAGTGCAGGAGCCCACCACCATCATCCTTCCTGCTGTCCAGCTGTGTGTGGGCCAGGCAGCCCTCCCACCGCACCCACAGGAACACTGAGGGGTATAATCAGAGCAGTGAACAGAGCAGAATGAGAAGTCTGCTTCTACTCACCAGCCATCTTGCCCAGAGGCTTCTTGGACCGGGAGCGAGGAGCTGGAAAAGAGGATGATGATGATGCCATAGTTTGAGGCTCAAAACTAACCCCATGAGACCAGGCATTGGTAAAGTGAGAGAAGAGAGGGAACTCAGTGTTGACATTATGGAACAGCCATCCTATAAGAGACAAAGAGAGAGGATCACACAAATTGTACTTACCTTACCCTCAGTCCCAGTGGGTGGGCTCTAGATGTTCTCTGTTAATGCCCGACAGAGGCTCAGTCCCTCTATGGGTCCCCGATCCCTATCCCACATCAACCACAGTGATTGGATCCGGCTTCCAGAAAAACCCATGTCTGGGGAGAGTGGTGAGACAGAGTGGGAGCTCAGCGTGAGTAGTTGAGTGCCTGTTCCCTTACTGCCCCTGGCCAGGAGCACCCCCGGGGTCCTGGGGCAGGGCAGCAGGCCGGAAGCTCTGGATCCGGACTTCCAGTGTGGGTGGAGGGGGAAAGATGGCGGTGGAGTAGGAGAACGTGGGTTCGCCTTGGCCCTGACAGCTAGAGAACTCTCAAATCATCCTGAGTATCTGCAGAAATCCACCTGAAGCCTGGCAGGATAAACTCCACAACTAAAGGGGCAGAGGAAGCCACATCAGAGAAGAAGATAGGAAGCGCGGAGACCTGGTGTAGGGGAGAAATGGATCCTGGCTGCTATGGAGGGGAGGGAGCCGTGGCTGCAGGGAAGGGCTGAGAAAGAGCCATGCACAGGAGATCCGCACAAGGAGAACATTTTACCCAAAGCCAGTAGCTTGGAAGGCGAGAGGGGCTGAAATTTGTGAGATTTGGCAACCAGCCGGGCTTAAAGGCTGGAGTTCTAAAGATCGGAGGACTTGGCTGGGATAGCGCTCTGAGGGCGCTGCCCTGCTCCTGGAAAGAAGGCGGGCAAGCAACTGGGGGGAGACGGCTTGGTAACAACCTTCTGAAGAGCCCCTGGGGCACGGCGCAGATTATTCACTCTCCTCCTCTGATAGAGACAGAGACACCTTTCCAGGAACAAAGGAGTTGGCCAGCACCATTCCCCTGAGCCACAAGTGGCAGGCAGCTCTGTGGAACACTGGCTGCCTAACCGGCCTACACCAAGCCCTGCCCTGCCCCCACTGCGGTGGGACTGTCCCTCTCCATCAGCTTTGTCACCTGCCCAGCGCGGTGGCCCCCTCCATCGGAAGACCCAACACAAAGCCCTGCCCACACCACATCTCCTGACTGGAGTGTTCTGCAAGACTTCAGCTGTAGCGAAAGTAGCATCAAGTCTTATTTAACAAGCAGACCAGAGCACACCTAGTTAAAACTCAGTACACGCTGGCCAGGGGCCAAACGCTGTTCACGGCCAGCGAGGAGAGCCTCGGCCAACAACGGGCCTGAAGGACAGAGCAGGCAGCACGCATCAGAGACGCTAACTGAAGCACCAGGTCCTGGGAGCTATGTGACCTCTTTTCATAAGGCCGTGTTCTGGCTTTTCTAACACAGAGAAGAAGGCAGAAGACTTAGATAAAATGCAAATAAAGAGAAATTTATACCAGATGAAAGAACAAAGTAAGACCACAGCCAGAAATCTAAGAAAAGCAAGTACAATTAGCCTGTCTGATAGAAAATTTAGAGTAACACTCATAAGGATGATCATTCACTTCAGACAATTAAAAACTTCAAGGAGACCCTTACCACAGAGCTAAAAAGGGCTTTTCAGAGAAAAAGAGGGCAATAAATGAGACGGTAAACAGGTGTGATGCAATGAACAACAGGGTGGAAAAAGGAAAGAAACTAATTAGTGACCTAGAAGGTAATCAAGCTGAGCAAAAGAGAGAAAAAGAGATTATGCAAAACAAGAATAGACTTAGAGTACTCGATGACTCCATCAAACGTAATAACATTTGTATAATAGGGATCCCAGGAGGAGAAGAGAGAGAAAAAGGGGCAGAAATTTTATTTGAAGAAATAATAGCTTAAAACCTCCCTAATCTAGGGAAGGAAACAGATAGCCAGATCCAAGAGGCAAGGAGAACCCCCAGCAAAATCAGCAAAAGTAGATCCACACCAAGACATATTATAATTAAACTGGCAAAATATAGTAGAAAGGAAAAAATCTTAAAAGCAGCAAGACAAAAGAAGATGGTTACTTACAAGGGGAACTCCATAAGGCTAGCAGCAGATTTTTCAGCATAAACTCCCCAAGTCATAAGGCATGATCCAGTCAAAGAGCTATTTGGGAAAAACCTGCAGCCAAGATTACTCTATCCAGCAAGGCTAACATTCAAAATAGAAGGAGAAACAGTTTCCAGATAAACAAGGACTTCCTGTGTCAATGATGAAATTTGAGGGTAGTTGTAATTTGGACGTTGAGCAGTAGAGAGAGAGAGCAATAGAGAGAGAGCACATGCAAGAACCCTTGGGAGACTTCCTCCAGTCACCTTCCACTGAATGACTCCCTCCATCCACCTATCCATCTGCCCATTGAAACACCCATCCCTCTCTCCCTCCCTTCCTTCCTCCTTCCCCCTCTCCCTCAGCTGTCAGCTCAGGGAAATAGTGTCACATAGTGGTAAAGTCTAGAGACTAAAGGCAGAGTGCCCAGATTCTCACCTCTTATTAACTGTTGTCTTTGGCAAGCTACTTAATCTTGCTAAGCTTCAGCTTCTCCATTTCTGAAATGGAAATAAAACTAGAACCTCATCAGGTTTATTACAAAGACCACATGACATAATTTATGTAAAGTGCTAATGATTCAGTATATAATGTTCAGAAAATAGTATGGGTTAGTAGGTACTTCAAAGAATCTAGATATTGGAAGGCTATGTTATGTTATGGTTTAGAAGACTCACTATTGTAATTTCCCCCAAACCAATCTTAAGGTCAGTGTTATCCAAATTCTGGAATTTTGTTGGTGGTGGGGGGTGGACGGGGATTGTCAAACTCCTTTTAAATTTATATGGAAATGCAATGGACCAAGAATCTCTTCAATGGGCAGTTTGTTGTGTTTCCCTCCCACCACGATGACCAGGACATCCCTGATGGTGGAGACTCTGTCCACCCATGTTTCCAGGATGACACTATATGGAGCAGATCCCTCCCCCATCTGAGGTGAAGGGCTGGTGGAGAATTTCGCTGGAGAGTTGGAGCAGTGGGCTGCCTGCGTTCTCACTCTGACCTATCTGCAGAGGTCAAAACAGACCCTTGGGAACTCACAGAAAAACGCTTGTTTTGTGAAGCGCACAGTAATACATTTCCAGGTTGAAAGAATGTTATTCCAGGTTGAGGATGATGCTTTGTTCATTGCTAAATGTTATACACCTTTATGCCAAGCCAGCGACTATCAGATGAATTACTGATGACTCATGAGACTATCTGAAAATACAGGGGAAAAAAAGAACTTAAATCACCACAGCAAGGGGGCAGAAAGAAGAAGTGGAGTGGGCACAGGAAACAGAGACATCTTGAAAGAAAAGAACAGTTACCTGCTAAGCCAGCCAAGCAGATATGAAAAGGTGAAAATTGTCATGTATATGTGTTTCTTTTCCTACCTCATATTCTTTGGATTTCAGACAGCCTGAGTGGAATGCCAAAGTTAAGGCAGTGCCTCATGACCGCTGATTTTGAAATCCTTTTCCAGGTCTGGGGTTGCTGTCCTTCAATATCTTCATTTCTACCATTCCAAGTGCCCTTTCTTTCTCCCAATAGTAGACATGATGTCTCTGGGTTTTTATATTGTTTAAATATTTTGTCAGTTTTATCTTAATTTTAAAATTATTTGGCCTGACTTACAAACTGGAGAATCGCTTGGTATTTTTCATGGTGGTTTAAAGGTTAGAAACAAACATACTACTTTAGACTTCTCAACAGATGTAGATTTAAAAGTTCAGTTTCTCATTTTATGACATGACTTGCTCTTACAGCCATACATGCTGATTTTTGGCAATTGCCTTTTTTCATTGCTTGGTTAAGAAGAAATCCAGTTGCCCAACAGCATATGCTAGTGTAAGTGTGTTGGAATAAGCCCTTGAGATGACTGTTACAGAAATGCTTAGATACAGGAAAAAACAGCATCTTTGACATAGGATAATTGAGCAAGGTGGCGGATTAAGTTCCATTAACCCTATACACTGTCTACTTCCTGGAATTGTTATCTTTCAGTTCCTGTGCAGCTGAAGCTAGGGGGCTATCACACGTAAATATGCTTTACTCTTTACAAGATTCAGTACTAGTCATATATGAGAGAGAGGAGACATAGTTGTCAAACTATGAGAAGATAATGAACCTTAATCTCCAAATGGAAGGTCTAACTACAAGCTCTGTCTAGTCTTAAATTTGTTTTGTGGCCTTAGGAATAGTCACTTTTCCTTGTGCTTTTTCAAAATCCGTAAGGAAAAATGATAGATATCTTAAATACCTGCTTTGTAGATAATTACAAAGGCTTGATAGAAAATCAGCAAAAGCTTCTTTTAAAAAAGCAGCACCATGATCCCTTCAGTGTTTTTTGGAATGCTTTTGCAGTATAATATGTAGGAATATATTATGTGAGGGAAATATTATGAGGTTTCACTGTATAAAATGCAAAGTGTATTAAGTATTATCCAATATCTAACAGGTGTCCAAACTCTATTGCACAGGGAATGTACTGAAACCTATGAAGACATATGATTAGAATATGTATTTTAGGGTACCTGGGTGGCTCCGTTGGTTAAACGACTGCCTTTGGCTCAGGTCATGACCTGGAGTCCCAGGATTGAGTCCCAAAATGGGCTCCCTACTCAGTGGGGAGTCTGCTTCTCCCTCTGACCACCCCCTCTCATTCTCTATCTCTCAAATAAATAAAATATTTTTTAAAAGGATTTGTATTTTATATAGTTTATATTACATTTCTGTTAAGCTGGAATCACTGTGTGATAGACAGGATAACAGTCCCATAAAGATGTCCACATCCTGATCCTCAGAACCAGTGATTATCTACCTTCCATGGCTGAAATGGACTTTGTAGATGAGATTAAGGATCTTGAGATGCAAAGAGCATCCTGGATTATCTGAAAGGGCTCAGTGTAATCACAAGGGTCCTCCTAAAAGGCAGGCAGGAGGGTGGAAGGAGTGACAACAGAAGCAGAGGTCCCTGTGATCTGGGGCCAGGAGCAGAGAATGCAGGCAGCCTCTAGAAGCTGGAAAGGCAAGTAGAAGGAGTCTTCTCTAGAGCATCCAGAAGGAACAGACCTGCCAATCCATTTTAGACTTCTGATTGGCCACAACTGTAAACTAATCAATGTCTGCCCTGTTAAGCCACGAAGTTTTCGGTGATTTGTTACAGAAGCACTAAGAAACTATTACACTATCTTTGATCATCTGTCATGCTAGTGAACGGAGGAAGCACCGAATCTGAGTGCTAAAGACTGAATCTGAGTGCTAAATATAAAGGTTTATATTGTTTGAGAGTTTTTCACTTCTTCGATGAATAAATTATCCTGACATTTGATTTTGACTTTCTTTTTTTTTTTTTTTTTTAAAGATTTTATTTATTTGACAGAGAGAAACACAGCCAGAGAGGGAACACAGCAGAGGGAGCGAGAGAGGGAGAAGCAGGCTTCCCGCCGAGTAGGGAGCCCGATGTGGGACTCGATCCCCGGTCTCTGGGATCATGACCTGAGCCGAAGGCAGTCGCCCAACCAACTGAGCCACCCAGGCGCCCCTGATTTTGACTTTCAATTAAGAACACTGGTTTCAATGGTTAAGTTTGCTTCTCAAAAACATTTGCTAAAACCCTTGTTGGGTAGGATCCTTAGAACTTGCAGGAGAGTGTCATTTAAATTGCTCAGTTCATTAATAGCTGGATGGATACAATACTGTGTTTCTTTTTTCTTTTCTTTCTTTTTTTTTTTTTTTTAAAGATTTTATTTATTCGACAGAGAGAAACACAGCCAGAGAGGGAACACAAGCAAGGGGAGTGAGAGAGGGAGAAGCAGGCTTCCCACCGAGCAGGGAGCCCAATGTGGGGCTCGATCCCCGGTCTCCGGGATCATGACCTGAGCCGAAGGCAGTTGCTTAACCAACTGAGCCACCCAGGAGCCCCAATACTGTGTTTCTAAGAACAGTTTGTAGACTAGTACACAGGCCTAGGGTGGCCCCCATGTTCACACCTGCAAGTGTGGGCCAGACCCATGACTCCTAACCAACTGAATATGGCAAAGATTATGGAATGTCACTCACCTGCTTACATTACTAGCTACATGATGTATACATGCGTGCATATGCATTTATAGGAACACACACACACACACACACACACACACTATGTATATTTACCATATATGTACACGTGGAGCACCTGGTTGGGTCAGTTGGTACAGCATATGACTCTTAAACTTGGGTTCATGAATTCATGAACGAATTCATGCCGTTAAGGAAATTTGGATCCAAGGAGCCACTAGTCTCGATTTATTTTGTTACTTATACTTATAAGCAGTGAAATGATTGAAAGTGGCACAGTAAATCTTGAGACTGAATTTATGAAATAAATTCCAAATGACTGATTCTGCTATAAATTCAGGTTTTTCTTTTTTTCCTTTTTTTTTTTTAAGATTTTATTTTTTTAAGATTTTTAAACAAGTTCCACACTGGGTGCACAAATTACTTAAAAAGAATAACAATATATAAAAGAAGATGTGTACATATGAATATAACGTCTATCCGAATATCGTGTCACACTTGTGCATGTGTTTAAGTCCATCTTAGCAGACTGGAGAGCGATTCCTTTGTTGACTTTGAAGAACTTGTCAACCTTGCTGTGAGAGGGCCAGGGTCAAGAAATCGCAGGCAGCCTTTAGAAGCTGCGTGATCTGTAGAAGTAAGCTCTAGAGAAGTCATCTCCAGCTGACAGCCAGCAAGAAAACAGACCTCAGTCCTATACCTGCAAGGAGATTCCGCCAACTAAGAACCACCTGAGGGAGCGTGGTAGTGGCTCTTTCCCCATTTGAAACCCCAGCGGCATTGTAGCCCCACTAATACTAATATGACCCCAGCAGAAGATCAGCCAAGCCTTGCCTGGGCGGGCCCTTACCCCACAGAGGCCATGAGGTAATAAATAGGTGATGGGGTATATTGCTGAGTTTGTGGTCATTTGTTATGCAGCCCAGAAAACAAATACAAGGACCAGCTGCAATGATGGTTCAATAATGCCATTTCCTATGCCCCCTCCCAAATCTGCTGAGGTAAATCCCTGGGTAAAGCTTGGGAAACTGATTTTTAAACAAATACCTTGGGATTCTGACATGCCTAAGAAGATTGGTCTAGTGGGTTATATCTGGTTCTCAAACTAAGCTGCATTATTGATATCACCTAGAGAGCTTTTAAAAAATATAGATACTTCTAGAAAACCTTAGTATTTCAGAAAAGGGGCCCCAAAATCCATTTTTGATGTGCCGTTAAGGAAATTTGGATCCAAGGAGCCACTAGTCTCGATTTATTTTGTTACTTATACTTATAAGCAGTGAAATGATTGAAAGTGGCACAGTAAATCTTGAGACTGAATTTATGAAATAAATTCCAAATGACTGATTCTGCTATAAATTCAGGTTTTTCTTTTTTCCTTTTTTTTTTTTTTTTTAAGATTTTATTTATTTTACAGAAACACAACCAGAGAGGGAACACAAGCAGGGGGAGTGAGAGAGGGAGAAGCAGGCTTCCCGCGGAGCAGGGAGCCCGATGTGGGGCTCGATCCTGGGTCTCCAGGATCATGACCTGAGCCGAAGGGAGTCGCTTAACCAACTGAGCCACCCAGGTGCCCCAAAAATACCTAAGATCTTAAAGAAAAATAATGCTGAGGAGCTTCCACCATCAGAATAATAAAGACTTACTATAAAGCATTATTTAAGGCAGCATGCTGTTGGTGCATGAGTAGATGGATGGATGGAAAAACAGGGTGTCTAGAAGCAGACTCACATCCATACAGTCTCCTCATGTACGATACGGCTGATAAGGCCAAACAGTGGGGAAAATGGTGCTGCATCAAATTTCATAGCCTGAGGGAAAAAATAAATCTTGACCCATATCTTACACCACACAAAAAACTTAATCTCAAACGGGAGGTAGGTAGAAGTGAGAACAACAATAGAATTGCTTTTAGAGGAAATTATAGGAGATTATCCTCCTCATTTCATCTTCTGATTATTTAAAACTGAGATGTAATTGACATATAACATATGAGTTTCAGGTGCACAATACAGTGATCTGATATATGTATATATTGTGAAATGGTCACCACAATAATTCTAGTTAATATCCATCACTATACATTTTTTACACATTTTTTTCTTGTGATGAGAATAAATCCATTCTGTTAGCAACCTTCAAATATGCAATATGGTTTTGTAGTCTAGTCACCATGCTGTACATTTCTTTTATTTTATAAATGGAGTTTATATCTTCTGACCACCTTCACTCATTTTGTCTGCCCAGTACCCTCTGCAGTAAGCAAAGATATTTTTCAACCAGTCACAAATAATACAACCATATGGGAGGAGGGAGATAAATTGGGCAATAATATTAAAGTGAAAAATTTTTGTTCATCAAAAGACATCTTCAAAGGAGTGAAAAGGCAATCTCCTGAGAAGGCTTTTTAAAAATATATATCCAGTGTTTCATAACCAGAATATTTAAGAACTCTTACAAACTAGTAAGAAAGCAATAATCTATTGCAAAAAATGGGCAGAAGAATTGAACACTTTGCAAAAAGGATATCCAAATGCCCAAAGACGTGAAAAGATGCAGACTCATTAGCCATGAGAGAAATGCAAATTAAAACCTCAGTCCAACACCACTGGAGCACTGAGCAGAATGGCTACAGAGAAAAAAAGAGACAGTATCAAGTACTGGCAAAAATGTTGAGGAGTAGGAGCTCACACACTGCTGGTGGCTGTGTGAATTTCCACAACCACTTTGGAGAACCGCCCAGCACTAAAGTAAGCTACAGCTGAACATAAACACACCCAGAAGTTCCACTCCTAGGCATATACCCAACACAACTGCTGTATATATCCACCAAAAGACAACCCCAAGAATCCTTGCCACACTCTGTAAAAAACAACAACAAAAAGACAAAAAAAACCCACACAAACAAACAAAAAAAACCCCAAACCAAACTGAAAACAGCTCATGTCCTTCCACCCAAGTGTCCAGCAGAAAGTAGAAATAAATTGTGCCCTATCTGTACAGTGCAAAATCACTCATCAGTTGAGATCAATGAATCGTGGCTAAGTGCAACATGCCTGCCATTCACATACTGAGCAAAAAGTACTACACACAAAAAGGAATATATGAGCCAACACATCAAAAGTTCAAAACCAAGTAAACTTTTATGATGTGAGAAGCCAAGATAATAGTTCCCCTTAGGTGAAAGTACCCCCTGGACCCGGACATAGAGGGCTTCCCAAGTGCTTGGGAGATTTTATTTATTCTGGATGCAGGTTGCATAGGAAAGGTTCACTGTGTGAAAACTGGGTAAGCTGTACCCTTATGATTGTGCAATTCTCTGTATGCAAGTCGTATTTCAATAGTTTTGTTTTTTTTTTTTGTTTTTGGGGTTTTTAAAAAAATATTTTATTTATTTATCAGAGAGAGAGCGAGCGCACAAGCAGGGGGAGCAGCAGGCAGAGGGAGAAGCAGGCTCCTCGCTTGTGAGACTTCATCCCAGGACCCTGGGCTAACGACCTGAGCCGAAGGCAGATGCTTTAACAGACTGAGCCACCCAGGCGTCCTTCCAATAGTTTCTTAAAAGTTGAAATAAAAAATAACTAGATGTGATTTTCTCCGAGTCACTCCTGGCCCTGGGCGCCTCCGGCTTGGGTGTCTCAGCTACCGGAGTACTCCGGACCGCCCCTCTCTCAGGAGCACTGAGCAGGGTTGTGTTGTGATTTCTAATTCGTCCGTCTTCGGGAAGAGGACAGGGCTGACCCTTCCCTGTCCAATGCTGTCACTCCAGCACTGCTCAAGTTGCCCTGCTCAAGGTAGATGTTCCTTAAAGAAATGCCTCCATAAGTCATGAACCCTAACTAAAGCCACGTTCTTGCTGGAACAGTCGCAAAGGCCATCGGAAGAGCAAAGAAGGATATGAGGAGACCGTGGTAGAAACCCTACAGTGAAAGATGGAAACGACCTGACCGAGCCGGACTCTTCAACCCACACTGAAGGGTCTCCCTGCACAAGCTTTGCGACGGAGAAAGGACAGCTTTCTTGGAGAGCCTGTTCACCCGGTTTCCGCGTTCAGGGTGCCGGTGGCACCCAGGTGAAGGGGGCAGGAGAGAGGAAGGCGGTCCCCCGGGCAAACCTGCCGCAGGGACGGCCAGTCCCGGAGGCATCGCCTGGGCGCCAGGGTCCCGCAGTTCCCGGGGACCCCGCCCCCGGCCCGCACTCCCCCACCTCCAACGCCGCGGGGACCCCGCCCCGGCCCGCCCCGGCCCCCGCCGAGGGCTCACCTGCGCGTGGGTGGCGGCGACCCCGCCGCGGTGCGGGCGGCGGGGCAGGCTCGGGCTCCCGCGCGGTGCAGCCCCGGGCGAGGGGAAGTGCCGCGCGCAGGCCGGGGCCGACCGCCGCCCGGATCCCCGGCTCCCCCGGAAGCGGCGAGGCTGCCGGGCCCGCGGCCCCTCCTCCCTGGCCCGAGCCCTGAGCCTGCAAGGCCCTCCCGCGGCGGCCAGTCCGGTCGCTCCGCCTGGGAACCGCGCCTCCCGGCTGCTCCCCTTCGCCGCTCCGCCCCGGGGCCCTGGGAGCTCCGGAGCCCGCAGCCCCGCAGAAACTTGCCCAAGAGTCGGTGCTCTGCGTACCCCGAAACCCCCGGGGCAGCCTGAAGCCTCGGCTTTGTTCTGTGTCCGGGAGAAGGAAAGAAAGCCTTGTTCCATTCATTTAATTTTCACCCCCTGCAAGGCCAGCCATTGTACCTTTTTTCTTTTTCTACAGTTAAAAGTGGAGGGGCGCCTGGGTGGTTCGGTCGGTTAAGTCTCCCACTCTTGATTTCCGCTCAGGTCCTGATGTGGGGGTCCTGAGATCCGCCGTGGGTGCGG
>PITA01007652.1:43704-90159 GCA_004023965.1 Spilogale gracilis
GGAATTGTCCAAAGGCCGCATGGTAGGTGGTAGCGTGACTCTCACCGCAAGGGGCGGGGGTGGGGTGGAGGGGTGGGAGGCACACAGCTGAAGCCGGTGCTGGAAGCCGGGATGTTATCCCGTGATGAAGTAGGTACGAAGTACAGGGTTTGCTTTGCCCGCCGGCCGGGTGCTCGACATCCGCAGCTCCCTCCATCTGCGGCTCCCTCCACGCACCGTGCCCTCCCGCTCCCAGCAGTGCTCTTCAAGAGCCCCTTCAGGCAAGCCTGCTTTCTACAGCTTTCTTTTTCTTTTTTTTTTTTTAAATATTTTATTTATTTATTTGACACAGAGAGAGAGAGATCACAGGTAGGTAGAGAGGGGGGGGGGAGGCAGACTCCCCGCTAAGCAGAGAGCCCGATGTGGGGCTCTATCCCAGGACCCTGAGATCATGACCTGAGCTGAAGGCAGAGGCTGAACCCTCTGAGCCACACAGGCGCCCCTTTATACAGCTTTCTTAACCCTGCCCCTCCCACCTCTGCGTGGAGTTGGGCTTCCCAGGGGTTGGCCCTCCCATGGGACTCCCCGGCCTCTGAAGCCAGGGCTCCCTGTCCGGGCTCCTGCACAGGGCACAAGCGATTGGGTAAGCCCTGGCTGAGAGCGGGTGGAGGACCCGCATGGCAACAGCTCAGTGTTGGGGCAAAGGCAAAGGAGGCTTGGAATGAGAGGGAAGATGGATGGCAGGGTAAGTGCTCTCCTCGGAGTTTGCCCAAAGCCCTGGGAAGCGCAGAGGCCTCATTAATGCATTCTTTTTTTTTTTTTTTTTTTAAGATTTTATTCATTTGACAGAGAGAAACACAGGCAGAGAGGGAACACAAGCAGGGGGAGTGAGAGAGGGAGAAGCAGGCTTCCCGCCGAGCAGGGAGCCCGATGTGGGACTCGATCCCGGGTCTCCAGGATCATGACCTGAGCTGAAGGCAGTGGCTTAACCAACTGAGCCACCCAGGTGCCCCTCATTAATGCATTCTTAATAAGTAAGTACCATGTCTGTCATCTTGAAGTAGCTTCGTGCAGAGAAGCCAGATTAAGGCCGTTTTCCTTCTGGCCCCCAGAGGGGGATAGCGACTGAAGGCAGGCTGAGTGCATACTGGGCACCTGACACGGCTAGCTTATAAGGTCATCACGGATGTTGGCTTGGCCTGAGCTGTCCCTAACCCATGCCCCTGGCAAGTTCCTTCCTGTCTTTTAGCACGGGTGGCTCTTCCTCTTTTGCTCACCTCATCAGTCCTGGCTCTTCCCCACCCCCAACCCCACCCCAGAGGCTTCTCCTGCTACCTCGGTGGTAGCCCCTCTTGCCTGTCTGCCCTCCCTCGCACAGATTAGCGTCAGGCAGGCCCATCTTTAGTTCCCTTCTTCTCCCCAAAGACGGCTTTGGAGGGGAAATGAACATTTCACCAGCTGTCTCTACTCCCATTCACTTCTCCTTTCCGAACAACTGTCACCTCCGACCCCAGCAAGGGACTCTTCTTCCCAGGACCGCGCTCCGTGGGGGCCCAGTGGCCGACCTGGTTCGGGCCCAGCCTGCGAGCATGCGTGGTATTGCTGACCACTCCAAGATTGCTGTCACACCTCATGCTCCTGGCTTCCCTTCGGCCTCTCTGGTCATCTCTCCAGCTTCCTCTCCTTTGGTTCATCTCTAAAAACGACAGCGGAGTCCCCCGGTTTACCCTCTTGGTCCCTTACTCTTCTCCCCTTGTTGGGGGATGCCGTATCTCTCCAGCCTAGGTCACCCAGAGTGCCCGAGCATTCGACTCCCAGCTAGACACTCTACTGATGTCCTGTACGCACCCTCAACTCGACATGCCCCAGACCGTTAGCACTCATTTTGTCCCTCACCCTGCCCCTCCTCGGTGTTCCTCACCTCTGTGAAAGGCAAGACATACATGTTGCTGCCCAAGCCCAAAACCTGAGCCTTACTTGACCCTGTTTCCAGTGACCACTGTCACTTCTTGGCTACACACGTTTCTTGCCAGGACAGTACAGGCCCGGTCGTCTCTGCCCTGGGGACAGCAGAGACAGTCTCCCATCTGTCCCCCTGCCTTGACATCATAATCTTGTCTCCACAAGGCAGTCAGGGTGATTTTTCTAAAAGGAGTATGAGAACATGTCGCTTCTCTGTTGAAAGCCCACAGAATACAATCCGAGCTCAACAGCATAGCTCTTCAGCTCCTGGCCCTACTCGGCTTATTCGCCCTCTCTTCCTTCCCTCCATGAACTCGCCTGGAAAAATCACCTCCTTGTCCCTTGACTCTTACTAACCCTTGGTGCTGGGCATTTGTCTATGGCTTTCCTGAAGCCTGGAATCACCCCCGTCCTCGCTGTGCTTCCCCTCTGTGCATTCACTTTGTTAAACTACTGGTCCTAGAGTTTCAGCTCAGAGGTCAACTCCCCTGGGAAGCTTCATGGAGAGACACCCAGGGGAGATGCGGGTCTGTGACCTGGGCTTATTCCCAGCACGGCAGGCATGGCACTACACCTGATCTGGGCTGAGAGACAGGGCAGAGGGAGGAGCACTCCAGAGGGGACATACACTATAACTTGCCTGCTGATATATCCCTAAAGTGTAGCCCTGGGCCTGGCCAAGAGCTGGAGCTAAATACATGGCGGCATTCCTTTGCAAACCAGGTGCCTACACGCGGGACTTAAGAACGTTCCTGGGAGAAGGCGGTGCTCCTCCCAGCCCAGTATCAAAGGTGCTTTGGAAGCAACTTCTGGGAGGTAAACAGAGAAGGGACAGAGGCTCGGATGGAAACAGTAATCGCATTTATTGACTGATGAATATGGTGAACAATCATGAAGTCCGGGCCAGGCATCCCTGCACTGCTCCCTGCCTGGGCTCTTGCCTGCCTAGGGGGGCAGAGGCAATCTTTTCGGATTGGTGCCAGGAAGAAGCCAGCCCTGGGGCACACGTACAAGAACTCTGTCCAGCTGCAGAGTTGGACAGCCATGTGGGCAGCCGTGGGCCAGCCTGAGATCAGCCCTGGGGTCTCATCCCATCATTCTCGGTTGGCTTGGGTCTCAGGCACAGTGCCTCCCAAAGCCTACAGTCTGCCTGCCCGCCCGGCCGGCCCACGGGGACAGGGCACGCAGGGTGTGGGGGAGGAGGGTGCAGGACAGCCTGACTTGGTGCTGGGGAGGAGGTCACAGCGAGGACGATGTGAACGCGAGCCAAGGGTGACGCATGGGCAGCAGAGCCCGACGAAGAGCGTAGGGCTCAGATGATGTTGCGCTCCTGGAGCTTCTCTCCCAAGTAAAAGCGATTGAAGAGGAAGGGGCTCAGGTTGATGGTCTGAAAGTGGCCGTCCAGCACCATCTCTGCCACAGCTCGCCCCACGGCAGGGGCCTGCTGGAGCCCATGGCCACTGAAGCCTGTGGCAAAGTACATGTTGACGACGAGTGGGTGGGGCCCCACCACACCGTTCTGGTCGAAGGTGTTGTAGTCATAATAGCCGGCCCAAGCGCTCCGAACCTGCGGATGGACAGGATGCTGGGGTTCCCGGGACTGGTGCCAACCCACGCCGCCCCCACTCCTGCTCAGGGCTCGATGGGTTGGGTCGCTGGACCACGAGTCCTTAGCAGTTGTGAGGTGGAGGGCATGTGGCGGCTGACAGGCTTTCCAAGGCCACTGAGGTGCTCTGGGCTCTTCTGCCTCCTAGTTACCTTCAGAGACTCAAAGGCGGGGACCCTCTGGGCCAAAGGCGGCCACACCTTGTCCTGGAAGAAATCATGGTCCACTTCCAGGTTCCCCGGGTCTGGCTCCTCCTCCTGCAGCGAGAGGTGGGGACATGGCTTATACTGCCTGGGATGAGGACTGAGCCCAGCTGCACTGACCCCTTTACTCAGTCCCCTCAGTAGGTGAGGGGCAGGGACAAAGGATCCCAATTCAAACCCAGTGGGGCTGGGACACCAGTAATAGAGCCTGACTCTCTCTCTTTTAAGATTTTATTTGTTTTTTTTTGAGAGAGAGAGAATGAGGAAGGGGAGAGAAAGAAGAAGATTTCCTAGCCCAATGTGGGGCTCACTCTCACGACCCTGGGATCATGACTGAGCTTAACTGACTGAGCCCCCAGGTGCCCCAATGCCAGCTGGCTCGTGTCTCCTGCCCGGCACCCCAACCCCGCTCAGCTTACCTCAGTGGGGCTACAGCCACCCAGGTAGTTGTTGCCCAATCCCTCCCGGCGGAAATAGGTTCCACTGGTATCGATGACGAATGGGGTCTCCAGGCCCGGTCCCTGGGGGCAGTGCCACAAGTACACATACCTGCCACACACCCGGCACGTTAGGAGATGGTGGGGAGAGCAGCCCCCTTCCTACTGCATTTAACACACTCTTCCTCAGCTGCCCCGAGGGCAGTCACCTTTTCCTCAGCTCCACGGGTAGCTTGGTGCCCTGCAGGGTGCCAGGGGGCCCGTTCCCGATGCCAGCCAACTCCGCGATCTGGCCAGACCAGGCCCCTGCTGCATTGATCACGAGGGCACATTCCACAGGCTGGTACTCCAGGCTGCGGTCCATCTTCACCTGTAGGCACCAGAGGGGGAGGGGAGGGAGGGCCTGGCCCGCACGCTGGGCACCACGAGAGGTGCGTCTCTTCCTGAGCCTTAGTTTACCCAGACTGTTAGTGGGTAGAAAAAGATTAAGATGACAGCTATTACCTTTCTTATCCCCCCACTCTGGTAAGGAAGATGCGTAGGCTGGGAACTTACATGGACTTCGTGGATCCTTTTCAAAGTTACCTCTTCCCCACTTGCGGTCTCTGTGTGGCTAGACGAAGAGACAAATCCTGCAGGAAAAAAATGAAGAAAAGGCCTCCTGAAGCCTGAAGAGGACGAGATTGGGATTCCACTGGTTTCGTGAGGAAAGCAAGCTGGAGGGCCGGGGCTTTTTCCCACAGAGACGGGGTAACCAGGATGAACTTGGCCACACACACACAGGAGAGTGCCGAGACCTTTAAGCACACTCTAAGTCATGCAGAGAAGCCGAGTTAGGACCTGGAGTCAGGATGGCCAGGACCAGCCCTCAGAGGGAACCCCCTTTCCCACCAACTCTTGCTTAGCCCGTGAGTGAAGGTAAGACCTCGTCTACGCCTGTGCCCTGGCTGGCCAAGGGAAGACGCACGGGACGTCAGACTCACGTGTCACCTCTCCGTGGCAGAAGAGGACCCCCATGGACTGTACCTTTCGCCGAAGCCCCTGGAGCAGACACCAGGGGTCAAACCAACCTTCGTGCTCCATCCCTGTGATGAGTAAGAGGACTTATGAGGTAGGATCGGGACCATTCTGTCCTACTGGACTGCCCATGCCCCTGACTCCCCTTCAGGGCTCGTAAGCCAGGGAAGGTCATGTTGCCCAAGTGCACCAGAGGCCAATGCTGTGAAGGACAGAGAGCTAGCATGGCCCAGGGGGAGGCTCTGCTGGCCGGGGGCAAGCACTGCTTCTTCATGTAGCTAGGGGTGCCCCTCGACCCGAGCCCGTCTGCAGGCAGGCTCACCGTAAGATGCCAGCGCCACGCCGTCTGTGTTTATCCAGGGAAATTTGTTTCGAAGCTGCTCAGGAGACAACAGGCAGACTTTGGCTCCTTCCTGCCTGAGAGAAATGCATGGCTGTGTGCAGGTGTGTGAGGGGGGCTGTGCAGGGAGGGAGAAGTAGGGACCTCAACTCACCAAGGGGGGGTCTTGCCTCCTTTGGGTCACTTCTCTGCCCCAAACTCCTCAAGTTTTCCTCCTTGCTGAGTGTGTCGAGACCACGCCTCCTAGTCACAGCTCTTCAGCACGTGAGCCCGCTTTCCCTTCCTACACCCTGCCATCCCCTAACTATTCCGTGGCTTTTCACAACAGAGCAGGTCACCTGGTTCTCTCCCCCATTCCCTTCCCTTCCGCGTGGAATGGCCTTCCTGTCCACCTGCACAACGATCTCCTATGGGACATTGTCTCCCAAAGACAGCCACACAGATCCTAAAAGAACACACTCATGAGCCAGGCTGCATGGTTCGAATCCCAGCGCCACCACTGATTAGCACCGTGTGCCTCAGTTTACTCACATGTAAAATGGGGATGTCTGGGGTGGCTACATGAGTAAATGCTGCATCTGGGACATGACCTGCTGTCCCTAGGGAGACCTGCAGGTCTGTTTGGCCGACCATGACACTGACTCAGGCGAGGGCCCGCCCAAGCCCGCCTGCTGCCTGCACTTTTGTATGCGAGTCACACTCATTTGTTCAAATTTTTGTCCATGTTTTGTCTACGGCTGCTTTTGTTGCAACTGCAGAGTTGCGTGACTGCCACGGAGACCATATGAGTCCAAAAGCCGAAAACGTTGACTCTCTGGCCCTTCCCTAGAGGTTCCGGCTTATCAGGTGTGGGATGTTCGGATGGTTCTTAGGGTCTGGCATACTTAGGAACCACCGCAGCAGCGTGTTTCCACACCTATGTGACAGCCCAGGGTGCCGGAGGTCCTGTCTGTGTCACCCGGCAGCCCGAGCTTCCACACGCTCGGGACCTGTCTTGACAACTCGCCCGCCCCAGCCCTACCCCGGTGCTGGAGCTGTGCTGGGGCATGCAGCTGAGGGGCAGCAGGCCGGCGGGCCGGGCACCCACCTCTGCACCTTCACGTTGCTCTCCATGACTGCAGCGCCCTTTTCCGAAGCCAGCAAGAGATAACCCGAGGGGTTGAACTGGATGTCCAGGGGAGGGTCATCGACTACTGCTAGGTACTCCTATACACAAAAAAAGGAAAAAACCAAAACACACCTGTTTAGAAGAAGCTGATTTGAAGAAGGGAGAGAGGGCTCTCCTGGCTTCCCCACCAACAGCTCCCGAGTCTGAGAGAAGCCCTCCGCCTCCGGGTACCACCACGGAGGACAGAACTGGAGGTTCCAACTCCTACTGCCCGAACTGTTTCTGCCTCCTGATTCCCCTGGCTAGCTGGGCGGTTCCTCTCTCTGGGCTAAAGGCCTGGTCACCACCACAACCCCCAGATCTCCCTGCACATACATTGATGTTCCGTAGAAACTCAATCGAAAAGAGGGAGAGCTGGATGTTCTCAGGCACCGAGAACTGCTGACGAATCCCGCCCACAGACAGCACAGTGGAGGCCTGGGAATACTGTGGAAAGACCAAAGTAGCTGAGGGAGGCCAGGATCCTGTTACGCGTGAGCAGAATCCTGTAACAGAAGCCCCTACAAGGGGAGTCCTACTTGCAAGTTTAAAATCTTTTTTTTTTCTTTTTTAAAGATTTTACTTTTTTTATTTGAGAGAGGGAGAGCAAAAGGGAGAAGCAGACTCCCCTGCGGAGCAGAGAGCCCGATGTGGGGCTCGATCCCAGGACCCTGAAGTAGCGACCTGAGCCGAAGGCAGAGGCTTAAGTGACAGAGCCACCCAGGTGCCCAATAAAGATTTTATTGCAAGTTCGTAGTCTAAGAGAAGTTGAGGTAGATACACCCATATGCAAGACAACCAGCACCCAAAGAGGATAATAGTTATTAAAATTCTTCTTAGCAGATGTGTGAGCAGAGAGAGCTGGTCACCTAAAAGGGCTGGAAACCGTGGCACAAAATGGGAATGGCCTGAAGTCCAAGGGCAAGAGATTAACATTTCATCTACCTATTAGAAAATAGAAGGATGTGGGGCACCTGGGTGGCTCAGTTGGTTAAGCGACTGCTTTCAGCTCAGGTCATGATCCTGGAGACCCAGGATCGAGCCCTACATCGGGCTCCCTGCTCAGCGGGAAGCCTACTTCTCCCTCTCTCAGTCCCTCTGCTTGTGTTCCCTCTCTAGCTGTGTTTCACTCTGTCAAATAAATAAATAAAATCTTAAAAAAAAAAGAAAGAAAGAAAATAGAAGGATGTGACCGAACTAGCAAGATCTGTAGTTAACTGGCTGTGGCTAAAATAGGAACAACTAGGGGCGTCTGGGTGGCTCAGTTGGTTAAGCATCTGCCTTCCACTCAGGTCATGATCTCAGGGTTCTGGGATAGAGCCCCGCTTAGGGCTCCCTGCTCTGTGGGGAGTCTGTTTCTCCCTTCTCCCTCTTCTATTGCCCCTCCCTCCAGTTGTGCTGTCTCTCAAATCAATGAATAACACCTTAGAAAATAAAACAACTGTGCAAAACCTCAGAATAGAATGAGAAGGGGGATGAGACAGCGGTTCGTATTCATTACAGCTGGAAGACAGGCTCCCTTTGCCAGACCTGTGGGCACCCAGAAGATCCGCCATTGTAAAATTTGCTTCTAAAAGCAAAAATCTTACTGCCAAAGTCTCTTAATTTGAAGGAGGATGCACCTAGGATGATTTCTCAACAGGAGCCAAAGTACAGTCCCTTTGGACTTTGGACCCCCAAAGACTGGTCTTTCCTCCCCTCTGCTCCCCCTGCCCGTTAATAAAATACGAGTTCGCGCCCCACTCATGCCGCCTCCCTCCCCAGACCTCACCGTGTGGTCCCGCTCCACCACCAGCACCCGAATGGCACCTCGTGGCTTCTCCAACCTCTTCAGCCAATAGGCCACGGACAGGCCAATCACCCCACCCCCCACGATCACCACATCCGAGTGTTCTGGGGGCAGGTAGCTGGTGTCGTAGAGGGGGTTCCAGGCTCTTCCGGGAAGGACTGACTGGATCTTCTTCTTAATCTCGGACACCTTTCCATTCCCGTCTGTGGGACGCAGTTATGGTCAGAAGGCCATTCATTCTCTTTCCAGGTGACAAGGGGTTAGAGGACCGGCACAAGAAAAGGTGGCTAAGAGGACACTGAGCTGCCTGTCCCCACGGTCGTCCCTTCTCATAAGGTCAGCTCGCACCCAGCAGCATTCCGTAGCTTTACTATATGGTCTGCACGCCATTCGGCTGTCTACCTTTTCATGCATCGTGCACAGCAATGCAAGTCTCAACTTCTTAAAATGAACCATCTGTACTCTCTCCCTAGGCCAGGTGACTTACACCCACGTTTATCTCCTGTGCAGACTGCTCTTTCCCCTGAGCCCCAAGCTCATATATTCAACTGCACTTCCTCTCCTCTTGGATGGTGCAGGCTCCTGGACCTATAGGTCCTGACACACCCCAAGCTGCAGTGCGCTCTGGAGCATGATACTCGGAGTGGCATCTGATTCTGGACATCCATCACCACCAGCAAAGCTACATTCCTGTCCTATCTGTTGTCGAGTCCCGATGGCTTTGCCTCCTAAATAGCTCCCCATTCTGTGCCCCTCCTTTCCCCATCTCTGCGCCACCGCCCTAGACCAAACCACCATAAGCTCTTACCTAGACTAATGCAAAAGTCTCCTCACTGTTCCCACTAATTCCCCTCTTGCCCACTCAACTCTTCGGCATCATAGCTAGAATATTTTCCAAGCACTAATTTAATCACATACTGTCTTGACTAAAACCTTCCAGTGGCTTTCTGTTATTCCAAGAATCAAAGTCCAAACTCTTCAACATTGTCTATGAGACACTGCACAGGCTGGCTCCTGTTTACCCCGTTCTCTTCCTGCTCCTCCAGCCCCTTCCGCACCTTGACGGTGCTTTATTTCTTCCCAGCACAGGGAATCTACACGGGGTTCTGTTCGAAACTGTGTCCACTTCTTTGCTGTTAACATCTTGCTTCCTCTCCCTTTCAGTTCAGTTATCATTTTCTCAGGAAAGGCTTTCCTGACCCCCGACACTATCAAAATCTCCTGTCACACTGTCTCATCACCTCATGCAAGACATTCGCAACTCTGAGTTTATTTGTGATTGCTTCATCCTGTACCATGCCTACCTTCTTCACCAGTGAACGTCCAGCCTAGCGCAGAACCTGACACATTATAAGAGCCTTGAATAAATGACTCCCTTTGTCTTTCACACCTAACTCACAAATCTCCAAGTCTTTTCACTGACTCCAGTATGAAGTCCAAACTCTTTCTGGCAATGTTCAAGTATCTCCTTGATCTGGGCTTACTTTCCTTGTCCACACTACATTTCCTATTTCTTTCTTTTTTAAAAAAAAAAAGATTTTATTTATTTATTGGACACAGAGAAACACACTGAGAAAGGGAACACAAGCAGGGGGAGTGAGAGAAGAATAAGCAGGCTTCCCCCTGAGCAGGAATCCTGACGTGGGGCTTGAACCTGGGACTCCAGGATCATGACCTGAGCCGAAGGCAGCCGCTTAATGACTGAGCCACCCAGGCACCACTACGTTTCCTATTTCTACATAAACGCTCCATCTATATGGCTTTTGCTAGTTTCTTGCACCAAACCAATACTTTTCTTCTCCTAACTTCTGGAGAAGAGTTACCCAGAACTTGGAACACACACCATCCTTGACTCAGTGAACAATATCCTTCAAGGCTGATCTCAGTTCCCAGTAACAGTGCAGAGCGTTTGCCCAAGTTGGGTTCTATCCAGTCTTGAACTGATCTATTGAAGTCTTCCCTTTCTGGCTACACTCCAGGCACCTCCACAGGGCTTATACCCTATCCTTTTCCCTTCCTCCCTACTTAACAGCCACATACTAGGCACAGCATCTGCACGCTAGCAGGACTTAACACGGGTCTATCTGTGCAACCAATCAGGCTGGCTCTCTGCTATTTTGCTGGTACTTCGAGACTTAGAACGATCTGGCATTTGTCACCTGAGAAGGGCATCCTTGGGATCCACATATCTGAGGCTTTACAAGATCCGGCAGGCAAGCTTACCCCCTTCTCCCAGCCGACCGACTGTCCTTACATCGTGGGCCGGGTCCCGAGTTCCGAAGGTCACATAGCTGGCGATCGGGACCACCCAAGAACCACGATATCCTCCGCTGCCCTCAACTTTACCCAGAGTGGAGCCTCCTCTGCGCGTGCCCAGCCCCCGGCCCAAGAGGCCCCGGCCCAAGACTAACTGCAACGCCCTCCGCAGCATGGCCACTGCACTCGCCGCACCTTTGACACCAGCACCCTACGGCCTCCCTACACTTTTGCCCACCCCGTGGTCACAGCTCCGCGCCTCTGGCCGTCCAGGCGAGCGCGCCCATTGGCCAGCGGCCCTTTAGGGCCCCGCCCCTAAGCCCTATAGGCTGCCGTCTTCTAGAACCCCGCCCATACCGGCCCCCACCCGCCATTGGCGAGCCTGGAGTCTACGACAGCGCTGAGCGTCCGCGGGCGGAGGCGGGGAGAGAACGCGACAGCTCTGAGCGGAAGTGCGGCTGAGCCGGTTTCCGGGGCCGCTGGTGTGACGTGTCCCGCGCTTGGCGCAGCAGGAAGCGGCGGCGATCGCGGCCTGAGTTCCCGGTGCCGGCCCCGGCTCCTCTCCCGCTGCCGCCATGCTCGACTTCTTCACCATTTTCTCCAAGGGCGGGCTTGTGCTCTGGTGCTTCCAGGGCGTGAGCGATTCATGCACGGGGCCCGTTAATGCGTTGATTCGTTCTGTGCTGCTGCAGGTATCGCTCCCCGCGGGATCAGAACTCTGGGCTCGGCCCCCTGACCCGGTCCATAGCCCCTTCAACCGATTTCACACCTCCTTCCCACCCTCTCCGCCTATCCCAGACTGGCTATTCACTCGTTGCCAGGACTCCGCTGCTTTCTCCCGCCCCATCGGGCCATCCTGCAACTTTGCGACGCCCTCCTCCCCCTCCGTTTCTGGGACTCCGGCCGAATTCCGGCGCTTCTTGAGACTTCCCGTAATTCCCTCCATTTACCCCCGCCACACACCTCCTACCCTCTCAGCAGCTTGATTTTCTGTTTCGAAGGTTTGGTGTGACAATGGAAAAACGCCTTTCAGTAACTAGTGTACAGCTGCTAGTAAATCTGATTGTATCATTAGGTCCCTTCTGGCTTCCATGTGTCTTGCCTTTCCTCTACCCTCTTTTCTCCTTCCCCCAATTTTGGTACCTCTTTTTCGTCCTGATGGGATGCTAGAGAGCAAGTCCCAGCATCCTCTTGTCCTGGGGACAGGTCTGACTTTGGGGGAAGTGTCTGTTTTTTGTTTTTTCCCAAAGGTAATCCTTGAAGGACCCAAGTCTGGGTTTTCTGGGTAGTCAGAACTTGAGACATACTTTTTTTTTTCCTCCCCAGGAAAGAGGAGGTAACAACTCCTTCACCCATGAGGCACTCACACTCAAGTATAAACTGGACAACCAGTTTGAGCTGGTTTTTGTGGTAAGTGGGGGTATTTAAGAGGGACAATATTTACACTTTGAACATAATCCTGATTATTTATTAAGTGAATCTAATTAGTTGGCACCCAGCATATATGATGAAGTAACTGGGAAGACAGAGAGAGGGTGGAGGGGGAAAAGGAAGACGTTCCCCAGCCCAGTCAGAGAGCTTGGCTGCCCCTCAGGTCAGGGAAACCTGCCAGGCCACTGAGCCAGTCTCAGGAGGCCTGCGTTGAGTTGGCTTGTAAGCAGATCTATCTGTTGGCTCTGTTTCTCTCCCTGAACAGGTTGGTTTTCAGAAGATCCTAACACTGACGTATGTAGACAAATTGATAGACGATGTGCACCGGCTGTTTCGGGACAAGTACCGTACAGAGATCCAACAGCAAAGTGCTTTAAGTCTATTGAATGGCACTTTTGATTTCCAAAATGACTTCCTGCGGCTCCTTCGGTGAGAGGCCACCTCTCTGCAAAATTGATTTCCATGACTTGATGAGCTCCCTTCTTTCCTGAGGGTGGTTCAAGGGTAGTAAATTGTATTGTAACACACTCTTGAATTTCTGCCCAGTTCTAATTGACCTCTTGGAGTGAGGGTCCCTTTTCTGAACTTCGATCATTCTCTTCTCTCTAGTGAGGCAGAGGAGAGCAGTAAGATCCGTGCTCCCACTACCATGAAGAAATTTGAAGATTCTGAAAAGGCCAAGAAACCTGTGAGGTCCATGATTGAGACACGGGGTGAAAAGCCCAAGGAAAAAGCAAAGAACAGCAAAAAAAAGGGGGCCAAGAAGGAGAGTGAGTTTGAGCTCCTTGGACATACAGGGGCATGAACAGTTAACATGGCAGTAAGGATTGAAGTTGTTCCCTGTCTTTCCCTTTGTCATTGCTCAGTGCCCATCACACTATCATCCCCAGTCCTTGTCATCCTCTAGATGTTTGCTCCTAGTTTCCTCTTAATTTGGGTTTGGAAGACTATTTCCCATTGTTGGAATTTGGTCATGCTTCTCCAGGGAGTTTTCTCCTAACAGGTTCTGATGGCCCTTTGGCTACCAGCAAAGCAGTTCCTGCCGAAAAGTCAGGTCTCCCAGTGGGGCCTGAGAATGGAGTAGAACTTTCCAAAGAGGAGCTAATACGCAGGAAGCGAGAGGAGTTCATTCAGAAGCATGGGAGAGGTCTGGAGAAGTCCAGGTGAGCATTCTAAATTTCACCATAAATACTGTTACGTAGCTGTGTTGGGGGCAAGGGAACTGCTCTCTGGCTCTCGGGTGGATGGTCCTGCTGCTACTTTAGTGTGACCCTTTGTGTGTGACCCTTTACAGCAAGTCCATGAAGTCGGATGCTCCAAAGGAGAAGGGCAAAAAAGCACCCCGGGTGTGGGCGCTGGGTGGCTGCGCTAACAAGGAAGTCTTGGATTATAGCACTCCCGCCACCAATGGAGCCCCTGAGGTGACCCCACCTGAGGACATCAACTTGGTAAGAGGCAACGGGGGCCAGTTAGGCTTACCATTAATAAGAAAGTGGGGAGAAGGTAGAGACCAGGAGGGCAGTACCTTTGGTTTCTGTGAATGAAGGGGTGGGTCACATTTGAAGTTTTCCAAATCAGAGACGGAGGAATGAGGACGGGGTAAATCCCAGGCTTCTTTTCCTTCAGCCCTCGGTGTTCCTGATCCCATCTTGTTCCTTTCCCTCTACCCTTCAGATTCGAGGGACTGGGCCTGGGGGGCAGCTTCAGGACCTGGACTGCAGCAGCTCAGATGATGAAGTGGCTGCTCAAAACACCACCAAACCCAGGTAGGGGGGTTGTAGCCGGTGGGCGGCGTGGGTGACTCCGGAACGGATGAGGTTTGACTCCTGCCTGCTGGCTTTGTGCGTGTCCGTGCTCTCCGGTCCGCAGTGCCACCAAGGGGACTCTGGGCGGCATGTTTGGGATGCTGAAGGGCCTCGTGGGGTCCAAGAGCTTGAGTCGTGAAGACATGGAGTCTGTGCTGGATAAGATGCGTGATCATCTCATTGGTGAGTCCTGAGGGACCGGGGGCCTCGGGTTTATGGGAGAGGACCGCCACCTCGAGTTCTTATCTGTACCATAGGGTTGTTTACTGTTCACATGGCATTCACACATCTGCCCCTGTCTCTCTAGCTAAAAACGTGGCAGCAGACATTGCAGTCCAGCTCTGTGAATCTGTGGCCAACAAGTTGGAAGGGAAGGTGATGGGGACATTCAGCAGTAAGTATCTCTCTAAACCAGAAAGCGCTCAAAGCTTAGGTGCACCAGGAAGCTCAGCGCGTTGATCTCCATTCCTACTAGGTGTGTGGCTCTTGGCAGGCTCCTTCACCTCTAAATGTCTGTCGTGTAACTTAGACCTGAAGAGTTCTCAGAACTCAGGGAGTTAACACTTGTACAGTGCTTGGAGCTCTACCACATGTGGTGTGGATTCCTGGGACAGGATCCTCGTATGATCCTCGTATCTTCCAGATCCCAGTTCCCTTAGGTGTTGGGGGTTCCTGGGAGTGCATTCCTTGGGTTACACAGACCTACCCACCCCCTTTTAGCGGTGACTTCAACGGTAAAGCAAGCCCTCCAAGAGTCCCTGGTGCAGATTCTGCAGCCACAGCGTCGTGTGGACATGCTCCGGGATATTATGGATGCCCAGCGTCATCAGCGTCCTTATGTTGTCACCTTCTGTGGCGTTAATGGAGTGGGGAAGTCTACTAATCTTGCCAAGGTCAGTAGAGCTCCCCACCAGTCTCTGACGTCCTTTCTTCACACTCCGTGTCTTAGTGACGCTAGTTCTAAGGGACTGGTTCCTTTGTTGCTTTTGCCCAGATTTCCTTCTGGCTGTTAGAGAATGGCTTCAGTGTCCTCATTGCTGCCTGTGACACATTTCGTGCCGGGGCCGTGGAGCAGCTGCGCACACACACCCGGCGCCTGAGCGCCCTCCACCCCCCGGAGAGCCACGGGGGCCGCACTATGGTGCAGTTGTTTGAAAAGGGCTACGGCAAGGACGCTGCGGGCATTGCCATGGAAGCGATCGCCTTTGGTATGGCGCACGGGAAAGCGGGGTGGGGTGGGGGAGCTGCTGTGGACCCCTTTACTCCTGGGCTTCCTTTGATTCGCAGAGGGTCAGGGTTCCCCTCCTATCAACTTGCTGCTGAACAGCAAGTCAGGACCGAGAACGTGCCATAAGAAGTAGCAAACTGTGGGCAAAACTAATATATTCCACCCAAGGAAGCCTCTGTTTGCTCTCCTTTATCCTGCTGCGGTATTTTCTTGAATGTCTCTGATGGCCAAGCACAGAATAGGTTTTTGCTCCTGTCACCTTATAACCAGATGCAGAAAGTAAACCAGCCCAAGAAAGTAAACACTAGGCTTTTAATATAGCCAGGTTACCACTTCTTGAGAGAAAGGTAGGATGAGCAGGACGGCGGAGAAGTTTTGAGTTGACTGCTTTCTTTCTCTCTAGCACGGAACCAAGGCTTTGATGTGGTGCTGGTGGACACAGCTGGCCGCATGCAGGACAACGCCCCTCTGATGACCGCCCTGGCTAAGCTCATCACTGTCAACACACCCGACTTGGTGCTGTTTGTGGGGGAGGCCTTAGTAGGCAATGAGGCCGTGGACCAGCTGGTGAGGGCGAGCGCTGAGTTCTCCCAGCCGCAGCTTTGGCCAGCTGGGTACTTCCTCTACTTACCCCATGTTTCTTCCTTACAAGGTCAAGTTCAACAGAGCCCTGGCTGACCATTCTATGGCTCAAACACCTCGGCTCATTGATGGCATTGTCCTTACCAAATTTGATACCATTGATGACAAGGTAAATAGTATGGTATGGGACAGTGAGATGGAGAGGGGCATCCTTCACGGCGGAGCTGATGCTCTAAGGATATGTGGTTGCCTCCAAAGCTTCCCATTTCCGAGAGGATATGAAGGAGTGGCCTTGAGGTGACTGTGTATCCCCTTTCTCCACTTCAGGTGGGAGCTGCTATTTCTATGACCTACATCACAAGCAAACCCATCGTCTTCGTGGGCACTGGCCAGACCTACTGTGACCTACGCAGTCTCAATGCCAAGGCTGTGGTGGCTGCCCTCATGAAGGCTTAACATGTTTCTTGCCCAAAACCAAATCACTGCTTCCCCACAAAGCCCCTCTTCCTGTATCAAGAATGTGCTTTAGAGTATGTGAGCGACTTCTCTTCAGTGTAGTACAGAGGCAGAGCGAGGGCGGCTCTGGGGGCTCGTGGCTCCCCCTGCCCCACCCCCTGGCAGCCCAGCCTCCACCCGCAAGGAGGGCCTAATCATGTTACAGTCCACTGCCCACCACCCCCGTCCCTGACAGTCCTCGCCTTCTACTCAGGCATTGCCTTCACTTTGCCTACACACTCAGTCTCATCATAGCTTTGAGCAACGGTTGGCAGATACGACACCGGAGCTTTGCTAATGCACACGGTCACAGGGACGTCCGAGCACCCTGAGCAGTCACGGGACTTCCAGAGCCAGCTCTGGGTTCCCCCCTGGGTACACAGCTTCAGGTCCCTGGCGCCAGGAGGACCCCCCGCACACTGTGGCAGTGTATGGCCTGTTCTGACTTGCTGCTAATTCTCATGATGACCCCATCCCCACTGTTTCCTCAAAGCATCAGCTAGACCAGAGTGATTTGTTACAAATGAAAGGAGTTCCCGCCTCCCCCCAAAATAAAGGGAGCAGTGCTGCAGCATTTTATTGTGCTTCTCAGCCTTCCAACTCTTCCCTGCTCCCAGAATCCAGACATAAGCTTTGCATGTTCCCCTTCCTGGGAGAGAACCAACTGTCAGAAGGTTATACAAGTTGCCCCTCTCCCCCGTCCCACTCCATCTGAGTGGATCCCGGCTTTTCCTCATCTTCTCTACAGTGCCTGGTAGACAAGTGCTACGTTGAAGAATACAAACCTCTTGTTAAGACTTGTCCTGTAGCTTGGTATTAGTGCAATAAGGTGAAGGCTGTCTGCCCAGAGAAATACATAATTTATATAAGAAAATAAATTTCATAAGTAAATTGCCTTTTATGTCTCGGAGTTATTTTATACAAGGTTCAAAACTAAGATCCCACATCACACTAACTGTGGTTCTAGGCCTTATGGTAAGAAGGGCAACAGCGGGAACTGATAATGGTCCAGAGAACGAGCTCACCCACTTCAGTGTGAAAAACTGGAACTTTTAAATGAAGTCACAAAAAGTGGGCTCATTTAGTGCCTTTGCAGGTTTTCTACAGGGACTCTAAAAGTAGAGCCAGGGCCTTGGGAAGTAAATGAACAAGCTTTTAATACAGCTCAGTTATGTAAAATACTGTACACTGTAAAAGGTCTAGAAAACTAGAACTTCAAGTCATGTTTTAAAAAAGCCATTACGCTTAATTGAAAAACCAGGTATAGAGTACAAAACTGCAACAAGGGCCACGGTGACCACCCCCGCCCCCGCCCCCACTTCCCGGCATTTGGCTTCCAAGTCCTTCGTGCAGGGCTGGAGGGAGGCGGTGGAGGGGTCGCACTGATCTGTTGTGTGGACACAGGCATGTCGAGGGCAGGGGTGGGGCGGCTGCTCTGGGCCCCGTTGTCACTTGGGGGCCCATGAACTGGAAGAGGCCGTAGAAGATCAAGAACCAGTGGGCACGAAGGACTGAGCTGGAACACCCCCCTGACCCCCAACTCTACCCCCAACCTTCAGCCTCTGGGTTTTGGTACTTCCACGGAGCTGTGTTGGGTTGTTGTAAGTTTACTTGTTAAATGCTCTCCACAGTCGGGCGGGCCTGACACCTTGGTCTAATCCTGATGACTCTCCAGCCCCTTCTCATGTTCTACAATCTGTGGAGAGAGAGCAAAGAGAATAAAATGAAGTCTCACGGAATACGTATATGTCTGAAGCTGCAGATGTTAAACGTAACCCTCCGGGAGATAAGACATCACAGCTACTACGAATCCTGTGGCAGACTCAGTAGGAAAATACAGATCCTTAACAGGTAGGAGTCCTTGTTCTCTGAGGTACTAAACACATCCCAGAAAAACATTTTCTGCCAACGAAACTGATAAACTATAGGTAGAATAAGAAATAGGTTACCTCTTATTTCACTGTGTGCTGCCGAGGAGCCATTTAGCTGACCTTCTCTCCCCATCCCTGCTAAACACAATACATCAGCATCAGATGTTAGACCAGGAAGCCAAAACTCTAAGAGCAGAAAGAAAACCAACCAACAAAAGGGTGATGAAATAACATGGTCTAAGAAGGACGGCATTATTTAGTAATGAAGACATCACAGATGAGAGGATAAGGAGATGGGGAGAATGAACGGGGTTAGTCTTCAGGTAATAGGGAAGCGGTAAGGTCCCCGAGGGCACTAACATTGCAAATAGAACATCAAGTGGGCGAAGTGTGCCTGCTGTCCCTAACTCATCTAGAAGACCAAATTTAGGTAAAAATCTAGGGACAGAGACAGGGAGCAGCATGTAAGTGAGCAAATTCAACCAAGGAGGGAAGTGAAAAGTAACAGATGCTCTCACAACACATGAGTCCCATCTGTGCTGCCCAATATGGTGTCATTAGCCACATGTGGCTGAAAAGTTTTACATCAAAAACTTCGTTCCTCGGTCACATTAACCACACTGCAAATGCCCAACAGCCACACGTGGCATCTGGTTATGGTAATGGGCAGGGAAGATAATATTTCTATCATTGCAGAAAATTCTACTGGATAGATAATAGCATAGGAAAAAGTTTAAACACACGGAAGAAAATAGTCATCAGAAACAGGAGCAATTAGAGTATAAATGAATAAAAGCACAGCACTCTCAAATTGGTACTGGTATTCCCCCTCTTGGAAAGAACTCCAGCAACAGTTACCAACAACTAAAATATTCATGCCCTCTGACCTCATAATTATACTGAGAACCCATCTGAAAGAAATTACTGGCAAAAGGAAAAACTGTACAGATGAAGATGTAAGTCACTGTCAACAGTATTTACAATAGAAAAAACTAGAAAAACAATGAGAAATTGCCTAATGGGAAAAACTGAGTAAACTAACATCCACACTGGATCATAATGCAGTTCTTAAAACTAGTGGTTATGAAGACCAAGCATGCAGAAAAATACTTGAGATTGTACCACGGAATAAACAAAGTGACACAATTATGTACACTTTGTTCACAATTATGAGAAAATGCATAGGAAAAATTGTTAATTGGAAATACACCAAAATAACTGTTTGTATTATAATAATGAATTATAAAATTTTTTACTTTCCCCATTAACTTGGTTTTTCTGAAGTTAATATACAAGAACGTACAGAACCTTTTGAATCCAAGCAACTTTCACTATGCAAAAGCAAGTACACCTGAAACTAATTTAACACTATGTTAATTAACTGGAATTAAAAAAAAAAAACAGTGAAAAAGGGGTTTTCTAAAGTCTACTGGAGGAAGGGCTGACATAGTTTTTAGTGTTCATTCGTGGTGATGTTTTTTACAAATCTGCTTCCATTTTGATGGCTAGCCACTGATAATAAGGGCTTTGGAATTTCTCATTGCAGGAGAATTCCCCTTAAAAAAAATCTGATTCAGAAAAGAAATCAAGGAATAATACTAGGTTTAGGAAAAGTTCTCTCTATATTACAATACTGTACTTTATTAGGCTCCCCCAATGCATTCGGATTGACAATGCAAATACATATTAACATAAAACTTTTCAAGAATATATACCACATACAACACCCAAGTTTTAAAAAGCATTTTTTTTTTTTAAGACTGTATTTATTTGACAGAGAGAAACACAGCTAGAGAGGGAACACGAGCAGGGGGAGTGAGAGAGAGAAGCAAGCTTCCTGCTGAGCAGGGAGCCCAATGCGGGGCTCGATCTCGGGACTCAATCTTGGGACTCCGGGACCATGACCTGAGCGGAAGGCAGACACTTAACCAACTGAGCCACCCCAGGTGCTCCTAAAAAGTATTCTTCAATTTGGCTGATACCAAAAAGTCTTGCATTTTTTAGGGTTATTGGGAACTTGCCTGGAGCCATTAATAAACTGAATTTCTATATCTATTTGGCTTTGTTAGAACCTGGAGGTAAAATGACAAATGAGTGGTACCTCTAGCGTCTATCTTAAATACCACCCTGATAGTGTTCAAATAATACTTAAAATTTTTTTTTCTATTTGTAAAGATAATGCATACTCTAAAAAATGCTAGCACAGAAACAAAATACTAAAAAAAACCCCCCAAAACCTTACAACCTACCACATAAAGATAACCAGTTAATTCAGTAAACGTCATTCCAGATATTTCTCCATGCATACAGAAACAAAAATAGAATAACATCTACAATTCTGTCTGAATGGGATGGACTGCGGTGGTGTTTTACAACCTGGTGTTCTTTACTCACATATTATGTCTCTGAGGTCTTTTCAGGCAACAAAATTTTCCCTCTCATGGCTTCACTGTGTTTCATCAGTTACATAAACGCTGATTTATTTAATAAAACCTATTAACTGGAATATTTTAGATTGCTTCCAATTTTTTTTTGCCATCATAAACAAATGGGAATGATTACATTCCCACACCTGTATCTCTATGCAATTGTGTAGTATAATTGTGCAGTTTTCCAATTATCTCCTTAGGAGAAATTTCTAAGATAAATTGTATCAAGCAGGGGCACTTGGGTGGCTCAGTGGGTTAAGCCTCTGCCTTCGGCTCAGGTCATGATCTCAGGGTCCTGGGATCGAGGTCCACATTGGGCTCTCTGCTCAGCAGGGGGCCTGCTTCCTCCTCTCTCTCTGCCTGCCTCTCTGCCTACTTGTGATCTCTCTGTCAAATAAATAAATAAAATCTTTAAAAAAATGGTATCAAGCGGGATTTCTGGGTCAAATGTCATTAAATTTTGAATGTATTCCAAACTTCCCCTTCAGAAGAGCTGTACTAACTTTACCTTCCCACCAAAACTGAGTAAAACTGTCATTCTTTTCAGTTTTGAAATCTACACTTCAATTGCATTTCATTGATAACCAGGGAGGCTGAATATTTTTTCATCCTTCCTACTTCTATAATAAACTGCTCGAATATGCCTTTGTCCACTTTCTTACTATCCAAATGGCATTTTAGTCTAACCTGAAGACTGACCATGATCTTTTCATAATACGGTTGAAATTCTATTCCTCACGTTGGTCATGATTTCATTCATCACAAATACATAAAAGGTCAAAGAGCTATTGCTCTCAGTCTCAAAATTCATCTCACCTGATCTACCCCTCGTGGATATCTCACATGTCAGTCGCTTGAAATATTCTGGGAGATCAGCATATTCATTTCCATAGGAGATGACCTTAATTCCTTTGTCCAGCATGTTTTCTCGAAGCTTCTTGAACTCATCCACATCTCCTCTCCGAACCAGCATGAAATGTTCTAAGTCAGATTTATGCTTCACAGCCTCCAGAAAAAGGGCTTGGAAAGTGGTGTCATCCACAGTCCAGCCACAGCCCAGGAAAAGAAATGACTTGTTTTCATAGAGTTTCTGAATCTCTCTCTTGCAGGAAAAGAAACAACGTGTTAATGACACTATGAAGACACACATGAGGCACATCCGAAACAAAAAAGTCAGCAGGGTCATAACTACAACATTTAGCAGACTGTGATGACCAATTAACCAAAATTTAAGACGGTATATTCATCCCGCAAAGGAGTCTGCTCTTATTGCTTATTCCTGTAACTTGATCTTGGTCTAAAATTTTATCTTTACCTGACATTCTACTGCTCTCTATTCAGGCTTTCACAGGGTAGGCAGTGGTCTACTTGCTGTACAGCTTATTTGTCAGATCTGTGTGTCTAGAGGCCATAAGGCATTGAGAAGTTTACAATATATCTTACTCTTTCCATTTTCTAGATCATATTTTTGCTTTACAAACTCAACCGTGGGATCATCAGAGAAGATCATTCCATTATTAGATTTGCTCAAAAAAAAAAAAAAAAAAGACACCAAGAACATCAATACGTATGTGTGTGTAAGTACAGATATGTAGAATATACAAACAGAGCTGATTCTGCTTACGGGATCACGCGATGTCAAAGATCAATGCAATTAAAACAAAATTCAGAGAAAGTATAGGGGGAAAAAAGTCCCTGGTGCTTTAGAAAGTATCACATTTCCCTGCTCTTTCTTTTGCTGCATCATATAAAAGATATTATCATTCTAAGTGACCTACCCCTGAAAACAGCCAGTATACACCGTTCCCAGAGTTGAGGGCCAGTGAATTTTCCCCACATATCCCTGGCCAGAGAGTGCTTTACACGCATGTATGAACAAGTCTAAAACCTGTATCTCAAAAAAACCAACAAGCTTTTTCACAAAGCTTTTTTTATCATTCTACCTAAAATTTCTTTGCACTGAGCAGTAAGTGTGATAATTCAATTCGAGCCCATCACCATTCACACAAATCTCTTTAGAATATATGTTCTAGGAGTGACTGGTCAGTAAAAAGGGGCATATGTTATTATTGGCATAGAGAAGGTTTAATATTGTAACAAACCAAACGATGAAGGAGGATAATAATGTAATCTTTGTATGCAGGGATGATGCCGATGACAGAATGCCAAACCAGTGGCTGTCAATCAAGAACAAAGTAAAAACCTCGGGCTTGATACCTGAAGAGACAGTCTACTTTGCCTAGGCTAGCACGCACAACCCCAAGCTACGCAGCACAGAATGTTTCACCTTCCAGTTTTAACTCATGGGGAAAATGTTATCCTGTGAAGACCAATCGTGTACTTTGAGGTTCCCCAGGAAGGCCGTCTTGAGACCAGCAAGATCCACACCACTCACCATAACTTCGGTGTTCCTGAGCACATTCTGATACCCAGCGGGGTGGAGGACAATGCCACTGGGATTGGTGTAGACGCCATGGATGTGTAAGACGCTCAGCTTCCGCTTCTCCTGAGCCCACTCTAGAACCTGTACAACACAAATACAGCTCAACCACGTTGGCAGGGCTGAGCATTTGCGTAAAGGTCCCCACGGGCACGAGGTGCTTTGATGGACTAGGGTGCTAGCACAACTCTTTATGATACCGTAGGGCAAGAATGCAAACCAGTGTGGCCTCAGTTTCCATTCCAGGCATGGCTGTTGGGCTCATGGCAGCATGTCTGGTGATTTCTCTTTGAAAGCAACCATCAAAAACTAGAAGTTACGTGCCATTATTTGCAGAAATGCTAGGGCTCTTACCACTGGTGATATGCATGACAGCTACGGACGACTGTTTCAGTAACGATCCCCGAGGTATCATGCGTGCTTTTATCAGGCCCTATGTAGTCCCTTTTCACACTTACCCCAGGCTTGGCCACTGGCTTGCTTCAGCCAAGAGGGCCTTAGTAAACATGATGCAAGCAGCAGCTCGAAAAACGTTGGCACGAATCTCATTTCTCTTCTGCGGCTTCTGGAAGCCAGCACCACCACGTAAGAAGCCCCGGCTGGTCCGCTAGAGATACGTGGCCCAACCAGATGCCCGCTAACAGACACGGCAGCAGGGCTGTCTGACAGCGCCCTGCCTTGGTCGGGCCGCCAGATGGCTGCAGCCACACGGGTAACCGGCAAAACCAGCACAACTGCCCCGCCTCTAAGCACAGCTCAAATCGCTCACTCACATTATCATGTGCAAATAAAGTGTTTGAAGCCCCAAAGCTTCAGGGTGGTTTTCTGTGCAGTGGATAAGCAACACTTCAGTCCCTTAGTTACCTAAAAGGCTACAAGTGAAGAATAATCACTTAGGTGACAATGGTAACAAGAGTCATCTGGATGCGACCGTTCCATTTTCTTAAGGACCTTAGAAAGCATAATTTCATTCTCCTAACATTCTAGAGAAATAAGGCTGGGTTAGCGAAGAGGCACGGAGATGCTGAACCTGAACTACCACCAGACTGCATTCTGATCACCCGTCAACACCTTTAATGCACTAGATTTCAATACTGCCCTCTTGTGGACTAAAACTGCAAAGTCAAACTGCGAGGATGAAAACGGAGAGAAACCCTTTACTTTGAAAAGGCCCTTATGCTTCCATTGGTGGTCAGAATCTCAGGAGACCCTATCAGAAACATCACAGAAGCTGTCTCTTGCCATTAATTTTTGAATTTCATTCAATCTATGAGTTCAAACAAATATTTACTGAGCACCTGACACGTGCCAGGTCCGATCTGAGATGTCAGGGTAAGAAGGGCTGACGCAGCGTCTGCGCAAATGGAGTTGCTGTTTCCATGGGCTAAACGGCGAGAAAACAAACCAAGATAAAAACTGGAAAGTTACAGCAAACTGCCAAGAAAGAAATAGGTTAAAAAAAAAATATGGGGGCGCCTGGGTGGCTCAGTTGGTTAAGCGACTGCCTTCAGCTCAGGTCATGATCCCGGAGACCTGGGATCGAGTCCCACATCGGGCTCCCTGCTCGGCGGGAAGCCTGCTTCTCCCTCTCTCCCTCCCCCTGCTTGTGTTCCCTCTCTGGCTATGTTTCTCGCTGTCAAATAAATTTAAAAAAAATCTTAAAAAAAAAATATGGACAGGCCCCTTCAAAAAATGTAAGGGCAGGTGAGAGAGGCTTGAGACTTCTAGGTGAAAAAGAGCCGACCATACCAAGCATGGGGGAAGCAGGTGGGCAACACGCCAGCCGGAGCCGACCCGTCCTCACGGCACCATTTCTTTAGATTTGATTTCTTTTTAAAGCCTGACCACAAGCTCTGCCAAATCGGCCACAGTACTCTGGCCGAGACAGTAAATGTCAGGGGGTGAATTGGTTTTCTATCCAGACTGTTTATATCTGGGCTCTAAGCTGGACACAAAGGCAGGTTCCTTGGAAAACAAAGTGGAGAAGGAAAATGGCAAAATACAAAGCAGGATAAATGAGACTGGTGGCATTTTACAACCTGTTTCTTGTTTTTGTTTTTTTTCCCTCTTCCATCGTTGTCTGATTATGGCAATGAAAATATTTTCCTTTTCATGGCTTCACTGTATTTCATCAATTAAATAAATGTCAGTCTACCTACAGAATCTCCTACTGGTGTCAAAGTTCAAACTACAAACTCAAGTGACTGTTCTAATAAAAAAGCCTTATCTTGTTGGTTGACATAGATCAACATCTATAATTCAATATTATGGTAAGAGGCTTAAGTATAGTATGGACTGCAATAAAACAAAACAAAACAAACTCTCCTGAGGTTTCCACTGAACACTAACTTCAACTCAGATATCATTTGGCTTGAAAGTTGCTCTTCAGACACTATAAAGTGGTTTTCATATATTTCTAACAGAGACCATGAAGAATATACCCTAAGAAAGAATCCTAAATCAATATTATGCTCATCTGATATCAGCTGATGTCAAAAAGATCTTACAGTTTAAATGACTTCCTATAACCTTGTTTTGAAATTGGGTGAAATTATCAAAACTCAAAGAGCTGAACAATTTTAACAGCTGTGCATTTTACTCTGTTTTGATTTTATCTCAAAAGCCAAAAAATAAAAATCTAACTAGGGCCAAGCTTCTACCTTTTTACCTCAACATAAACACGAGCAGTGCATATACCAATTAGAAAACAGTTTTTCTGATGAAGATACAACCCACTAGCCTGAAGACAACACTAATCCTTTACTTGTTACCTTTTTCTCATCAGTAAGGTCAAGGGATTCGAGTTGTTTTCCCTGATCTGCTGCATACAGTTCCAGGAGATTATCAAAATTTGTAGTTAATACCAGGGCTCCATTTTCCATCAGGTGAAGAACTGACTGAAGGAGCTGTTTTCCAGAATCTTCCATCTTTGACTCCAAATCATCAAATACTTCATATAAACAGTCCTTGAAAAATGTGGACCGAACATTACTAGTTCGCTGGGGAGGGATTGGAAAGAGAAAAATTAATTCCACGTGTTGTGTTGGTCACTTGTTTTCATTACAAGAATACAACAAATTTTTGAAGAACACTGTGTACTTAAAATAGGAATAAAATACTGTCTACCTCAGAGAGTTTTAAGAAAAACAGGAGGGCGCCTGGGTGGCTCAGAGGCCTCTGCCTTAAGTTCAGGTCATGATCTCAGGGTCCTGGAACCGAGGCTCACATTGGGCTCTCTGGAGCCTGCTTCCTTCTCTCTCTTTGCCTGCCTCTCTGCCTACTTGTGATCTCTCTCTGTGTCAGATAAATAAAATCTTAAAAAAAAAAAAAAAGAAAAACAGCACAATGCCTAGCACATAGTAAGAGATCAGTACTATTACATCATATACAAATAAGCATAAATTCTCTAAACAAGCATTTTTATAGATTGAAGAAAATAGGTATGGTCAAGATGTTTATGGATTTAGGAAAAATGGCTTACCTTTTCCCTGCCTTTTTTCCCCCTAGCATAATTCAGGAATTTGGGTTTATAGGTATACTAGGAAAAATACTTAGTATATAATAAAGTTTATTAAAAAATCTACATTTTGGGGCGCCTGGGTGGCTCAGTTGGTTGGGCGACTGCCTTCGGCTCAGGTCATGATCCCGGAGACCCGGGATCGAGCCCCACATCGGGCTCCCTGCTCCTCGGGAAGCCTGCTTCTCCCTCTCTCACTCCCCTGCTTGTGTTCCCTCTCTGGCTGTGTTTCTCTCTGTCAAATAAATAAATAAAATCTTTAAAAAAAAAAATCTACATTTTGCAGCTATTTTAAAAAATACCAACATTAATCAGTTCTAAACAGACTTCTTTTGTTTTTTTTTATTTATTTGTATTTTTAAGATTTTTTTTTTAATTTACTCATTAGAGAGAGAGAGAGAGAAGTGCATGAGCAGAGGGGAGGGTCAGAGGAAGAGGGAGAAGCAGACTCCCCGCTGAGCGGGAAGCCCAACCCTGGGGCTCGATCCCAGGACCTAGAGATCATGACCTGTGCTTAAGACAGATGATTAAGGTGAGCTGCCCAAGTGCCCTGCCTCCTTCTTTACGCACCATTTATCTGAATAAGGGCTCACCCAGTTTCATTCTGAATGTATGTGAATATCTCAATGACTAATAAGGAAATAGAATTCAAACCTCAAGTAGGAAGTTGGCTTTATAACTTAAAGGACAAAATGGGCCCAGGGACACAGGGATTTTAAATGGGAACTTAACTATGTAATGTGCTATAACAGAAGTCTGATCCCTATCTTGTTCCTGCAAATATCAGGCCATTAGATAGTATCAGAACAAAAAATCAGTTCATAAAGGCCCCAGTGTCTCCCAAACCCCAAGTAATCGTACTCAGCTGCTAGAACACAGATATTGAGCTCCTTTCGTTCTCCTTAAATTAGTCCTTCCTGGTTTCCTCTGTGTATCCTTTTAACAGCTCAGTGCTCAGATAAAGATCTGTTTCCGTGGAACCACGTAAGCAGATTCATAAAATACACTTCCATTTGCAAATTCTTTTCCTAATTTTTCAAAGCACCTTATAAAATTATCCAGTCTCTAAATTATACCTACCAAAGAAATGGTAAATATTTAAACACCGGAAAACTAGAGCACAGAGGTGACACAGCGCCTCCGACTGGTGGTGACAGACCCTCAAGTTGATCCAGTCTGTCAATCACTATTCCATAATGCAACATCCTCTACTAGACAGGACTCTCATTATACGCTGCTGTCAGTGGGCTCCAAGATTCTCTTCTAGGGCTAGACAGATGGTATAGCCCATTACTTACGTAGCTAAGAATGGGGGGCATGTTTTTCAACTTGTCCATTTTCATTACATAGTGGCATAATAATTACATTACATATTAGCAGCCATAGGCAACCAACTGGTGACCTGAACAGTCAGAATGAACGACCTGATCAGAAACAGTGCAGAATTTACAACCATACTTAATGAATTTCCCCCACATACATGAGTTATATAAAAAATATGATTCCAGGGGCGCCTGGGTGGCTCAGTTGGTTAAGCGACTGTCTTCGGCTCAGGTCATGATCCCGGAGACCCGGGATCAAGCCCCACATTGGACTCCCTGCTCGGCGGGAAGCCTGCTTCTCCCTCTCTCACTCCCCCTGCTTGTGTTCCCCCTCGCTGTGTTTCTCTCTGTCAGGTAAATGGATAAATTCTTTAAAAAAAAGAAAAAAAATTCCTTTTAGTAACTACCAAAATTACAACCCACTTAGCCTACAGTCTTGCAATCCCATCTCTAGGACTATATTCCACAGATAAACTACCAACAAATGAAATGACATATAAGGTTATCACTGCTGTTATCTGTAATAATAAAAGACTGGAAACAAGCCAAGTATCTGTGTGTCGGAAACGGAGATGGTCAAGAACCCATAAAGGAGGCCAGTATGGAAAGATCTCTTGGATATACTATCCCGTAAAATAAACAAAGAGCTGAACAGTACATTTAGAATGCTACCTTTTGACATAGGGGACGGAAGAGGTGGTGAGATAGAATAAATCTAGTCCTATGCTTGTTCTGCAAAAAAGAATACTGAAAGGATACTCAGAAAGCTAGTAAGAGTGGTGATCTCCGGGGGAGGGGTGAGTTTGGGACGAGGAACAAAGACGGTAGGAATGAGATGGCACAACGGATATCAACCTTTTTACGCCATTTTGATTTGTGCAATGTGCATAAATAATATCTATCGAAAAAAGCAAAACTAAGCTTAAAATTAAGTAAAATCTAAGGTGATGTTAAGAACTTCCCTGTTGTGACTTATATCTTCATTCTGTCCTCTGATTCATACACAGTTATACAACCCCATATTCCAGCAGCAGTTTAATCATTACACACACAGATAAAAACACCTGAGAATACAAACAGGTAATTATGGGTGTGGACTATTTTCTTGCTTGTAAGGAAAGAAATACAAAAGGTTAAAGCCTGGGAACAAATGTGACAAGTCACTTATTTTAGCTAACTATCTCTTGGTTCTATTTCTTCAGGTTACCACATCTTGCATATTGACATGGAAGGGGAAAGAAAGAGGCTTTTTGCAGCTGTGTGGATTTCCTCAGACTTATTTTTTTAAATTTTTAAACTAATTTTATTTATTTTATTCCCTCAGACTTAAAACGAACATTTCTTTCTCTTGAAGTATGTGACCCTAGAACTAAATTTCCCACCAAAAGCCTCAGCAAAGACAAAGGAATGAAAACAAACAAGGAGGTTCCGTAGTCAGAAGGAAATGCCAAACTCCCACACAATTTTATGGACGTTTTCTTATTCACTTAAAATGGTGAAATGAGTCCAATGTTACTTCATTTCCTTCTACTCTTCACTCTCCTCTTTCTGATCCCAGATACAGTAAAAACAAAATCCTGACTCTCACCACGGTTAACATTTATAGTGCACTTTTTATGTGCCACTTTATATACCTTGTCTAACTTATTCTTCATGAGTTAAGTAGTATTAGCCCAGTTTTACAGTCGCAAAAATTGATTCTGAGAAGTTAAGTAATTTTCCCAAGGTCCCAGTGCATTTAAATGGCAGAGTCTGACTCTGAAACCCAAGTTCTCTGCACTAAACGCACAGTAGTGCAAGAAACGGGCTCAGTAGATGGGCCTACTAAATTAACATGCTATATTACTGCTGTTAGAGTCTTAAAAAAAAAAAGACAGCTGCAAATATATATAAAGTAAAAAGAATATAAGCCCCACTGTCTACCCATCATCCAGTTTCAACCATTATCACACAATCCCCATCTTATTTAACCTAAATCCCTCCCCATCATACCCCTGCCACCTTTTCCCCTTGAACAGAATTTTTCTGAAGCAATTCCCAAGCATCGTATTTCATGAAGCTACTTCAACAAGTTACCGAAAGGACCCCAATTCACAGATAAAACAAAACCTAACTGCAATACCACCTATCGCATCAAAAAGAAAAAAAGAAATATTAATTCCTTATTATCAAATACTCCGGGTTCAGGCTTCCCTAAACGTGTGTCCTTTTTTTTAAGCCTTTGGCTTGCCTGTATTGTTTTCTTACGTATCCTCTATTAAAGTGGGTTTCCAAATAAAGTGGGTTTCAAAACATGGCCCATGGACCCCGTGGAGTGCTAAGATTCTTTAAGAAGTGGGCAAAGTAAAATCCTTTTCATAATAATATTAAGGTAATTTTTGTCTTTTAAATCGTGCTGATATGTGCACTGATGGTACAAAAGCGATCGTGGCTAAAACTGCTGGTGACTTAGTGCGAATCAAGACGGCGGAACCAAGCCGTGCCTGCAATAGTGATTATTCTTCACGGCCAAAGACTTACAGTGAGAAAAAAAACTCTGGATTCACTTGACGAAGTTCTTAATGAAGTGGTAAAAATTATTGTCTTAGATCCTGACCCTTCCTTTTAAAAGTCTGTATGAAGAAAGAAGAAATAGGCTAGAGCACTTCCGCTGCAGACCGAAGCATGAGGGTATCTCCAGGCAAAACACTTGTGTGATTAAACTGTAAGCTCAACAGTCCATTTTTTCATCAAACATTATTTTTACTTGAACAAATGACTGCCATGCTAGTCATTCAGCTCTGGGCATTCTCAGGCATTTTTGAAAAAATAAAGGAAGTGAGCCTGCCATTCTGAGGGGAAACAACTGAGGACTGCTGTCTTGGTTGCCAATGACAAAAGTGGAGCTTTCAGGCAAAAACCAGAAAGTAAAAAAAAATTTTATTTAAAATCCACTTAACATAGGGTGTAGTACTAGTTTCAGGGGTAGAGTTCAGTGATTCATCAGTTGCATATAACACCCAGTGCTCATTCCGGCAAGTGCCCTCCTTAACGCCCATCACTCCATTACCCCCTTCCATCCAGCAACACGGTGTTTTCCCTCGAGTTAAGGGTCTCTTATGGTTTGTCTCCCTCTGTTTTTATCTTATTTTTCCTTCCCTTCCCCTATGTTCATCTGTTTTGTTTCTTAAATGCCACATATAAGTGAAATCATACGGCATTTGTCTTTCTGACTGACTTAATTCACTTAGCATTATACCCTCCTGCCCCATCCACGTCATTGCAAATGGCAAGATTTCATTCTTTCTGATGGCTAGTATTATATATCTTCTTTGTCCCTTCATCTGTCGAGGGGCATCTGGGCTCTTTCCAGAGTTTGGCTACTGTGGGCATTGCTGCTCTAACACTGGGGTGCAGGTGCCCCTCTGATTCACTGTTTTTGTATCATTTGGATAAATACCTAGTAGTGCAGTTGGTGGGTTGTAGGGCAGCTCTATTTTTGACTTTCTGAGGTACCTCTGTGCTGTTTCCCAGAGAGGCTGCACCAGTTTGCATTCCCACCAACAGTGTAGGAGGGTTCTCCTTTCTCTACATCTTCACCAACATCTGTTGTTTCCTGAGTTGTTATTTTAGCCATTCTGACTGGTGTGAGGTGGTATCTCATTGTGGTTTTGATTTGTATCTCCTTGATGCTGAGTGATGTTGACTATTTCTTCATGTGTCTGAGAGTTATTTGAATGTCTTCTTTGGAGAAATGTCTAGCCATGTCTTCTTGCCCATTTCCGGACTAGATTTTTTCTTTTTTGGGTGTTGAGTTTGATATATTCTTTATAGATTCTGGACACTAGCCCTTTACCTGATATGTCATTTGTGAGTATCTTCTCTCATTCCGTAGGTTGCCTTCTAGTTTTGTTGACTGTTTCCTTTGCTGTGCAAAAAAACTTTTTATCCTGATGAAGTCCCAATGGTACATTTTTGCTTTTGTTTCCTGTGCCTCTGGAGATGTGTCTAGCAAGAAGCTGCGGTGGCCGAGGGCAAAGAGGTTGCTGCTTGTTTCCTCTAGGATTTTGATAGATTCCCACATTTAGGTCTTTCATCCATTTTGAGTTTATTTTTGTGTGTGGTGTAAGAAAGTGGTCCAGTTCCATTCTTCTGCATGTGGCTCTCCAATTTTCCCAACACCAGTTGTTGAACAGACTGTCTTTTTCCATTGGATATTTTTTCCTGCTTTGTCAAAGATTAGTTGACCACAGAGTTGAGGGTCCATTTCTGGGTTCTCTATTCTGTTCCACTGACCTATGGGCTTGTGCCAGTACCATGCTGTCTTGATGACGACAGCTTTGTAATACAGCTTGAAGTCTGGAATTACAATGCCTCCAGCTTTGTGGTTTTTTTTGTTGTTGTTGTTGTTGTTTGTTTGTTTGTTTTTTTATTGTTTTTTTGACACTACTTTGACTATTTGGGGCCTATTCTGGCTCCATACAAATTTCAGAACTGAAAAATCAGAATTTTAGAAAACTTTAATCTGCTACCACAAGCTTGAAAACTTCCAAATACTTCTGTGATGAGACTGGTGGGTCATTAATGAATGTAATTTTTTGAGCTCCGTAGTGAAATGTGTCAATATCTAGAAGATATATGTAAGTCAGTGAATCATGATTTTCCAAATGATGCATGATGTTACAAAATCATGCATGGGTGAAAGATTCACGTTAAGTGCAAGATGGAGCATGGATTTTAATGGAAGAAATTGGGAACAGTTCAGATCCCATATTACCATTAATATGGGTTTGATTTCAGAGTCCATATTGCTATGAATCTTTAGGAAGGAAGCCACCTCTTAACTGAGTTTTTAGTGTAGTATCAACAGCAAATTTCCAAAATTATCTAAAAGGACTATTAAAATACTTTTTTCTTTGCCAGCTACATATCTGTGAGACCTGATTTTTTCCACATACTTAAACCAAAACAACACACAGTGTATAAAGCAGATAGGAGAATGCAGTTGTTTTCTATTAATCCAGATATTAAAGAGACCTGCAAAAGTGTGAAACAATGCTATTCTCCTAATTTTCATTTTTTGGAAATTGTAATTATTTTCCATGAACATGTCATTTACGTTTTCATGTAATAGACTTATTGTTACTTTTAAGTGAATATTTTAAACATTTCTCAATTTTGAAGAGTATATACAGAAGAATCTTGAGACCAAAAGGTTTGATAATTTCTCCTCTACTGCAACTGACACTAACCCACAACTACATTTTAAGGTCAATATTAAATCTTATCTAAAGATAATCAGTGACCTCAGTTTGATATATTTGGTAGGTATATACTTATTGACACGGACTTCAAAAATTCTCTTTACTTTCAATCACGATTTACCCAAATAAGCAAAGATCATGCTTTCTGTTCTCAGGAGACCACTGTGATGCATTAGTGAAGGTTATAGCCGCGACACCACTCTACATCCTAGTCTGAAAGAGAACTTCTTCATCCACAGACCAGTCTTCCCAGTCTAACATAGTACTCATGAGCTTTTTTTTTGGTCCCCTCAAAGATAACATTTTTATTAATTAAGTGGCTGACACACTTCTCTAATACCTTTCCCTTATATTTTTGGCTACATACTCTTCAATTACCTTTTTATATGACAACTAGACTGTATTTTTTAAGACATTAAAAAATATGTTTTCTTTCCTCTTTGCTCTCCAGTGTACATTATCAGATATTAATACAGCCACTCTCACTTTCTATTGATTAGTGTTTGAATTACACATTTCCCATCCTTTTACCTTTAACAACTCTACTGAGATACAATTCTCATGACATAAAATTCACCGATTTGAAGTGTAAATTCAATGATTATTTATAGATTCAGATACTGCAACTGTCACCACAGTCAATTTAGAACATGTCATCATATCAAAAAGAAACCACGTAGCCTTTAAATATCACCCTGCTGCCCTCCATCCGTGCTCCAGTCCTCGGCAACTGCTAATTGACTTTCTGTCTCTAACAGATTTCCCTATTCTGAACATCCTGCATGAATGCAGCCATCTAATATGTGGTCTTTTGTGACTGGCTTCCATTATGCTAAGGGTCATTCTTATTGCAGCATGTTATCAATACTGAATTCCCTTTTATTGGCAAGCAGTATTCCACTGTATGAATGTGCCACATTTTATTTGTCCATTTGACAGATGATGGACATCTGGGTTATTTCCAATTTGTGCCTACTATGAATACTGCTATCAACATCTGTAAGTTTCTGTATGCACATAGGTTTCATTTCTCTGTTCTATCTAGAAGCAGAACTGTTGGATCAGATGGTAACTCTGTATTTAATTGTTTGAGAAACTGCTAAGACCTGTGTTCCACATTGTCTGCACCATTTCACAATCCCAGCAGTGTATGAGGGATTCAATTTCACCACATCCTAGCCAACACTTAAATGACTTTCTGACTCGAGCCATCTTAGGACATGTGAAGTAGTACCTCAAGTGGTTCTGATTTGCATTTTTCTAATAACTACTGCATGAAAAGATGTGGAGCATCTTTTCATGCACTTACTGGCACACGGAACAATGTCTATTCAAATCCTTTGAATTACTTGTCTTTTTATCATTAAGTTATAATAGTTCTTTATGCATTCTGGATATTATATCCTTAGGAGATACATGAGTTGCTAATATTTTCTCCTGTTCTGCGAGGCTGGGGCTGACTCTTTACTTTCTTGATAGTGCTCTTTGGAGCCCAAGAGCTTTCACGTTTGGTAAGGCGCAGTGTATCTACTGTTTCTTTTGTTACTTGTGCTTTTGATGTCATGCTTAAAAAACTGCTGCCAGAAGTTCTCTTCTAGGAGATTTATAGATTTAAGCTCTTATATTTAGGCCTTTAATCCATTTTGAGTTAATTTTGCGTGTGGTGGGAGACAGAGGTCCTAGGAGCTCTTTAAAGCTTACTAATTAGTTATACTATTCTAGGTTAGTAACAATTTATCACAACTCAGGACAAAGAAATGAAAAGAGGAAGTAAAAGGTACTAAGTTTCTGAAATGAGTCACAAACCAAGGGGAAATTGCTTCTAAATGGCTCTTTTTTAGGCTAACTTTTTTTTTTTAAAGATTTTATTTATTTATTTGACAGAGAGAGAAGACAAAGAGGCAGAGAAGCAGACAGAGAAAGAGGAGGAAGCAGGCTCCCCGCTGAGCAGAGAGCCCGAAGTGGGACTTGATCTCAGAACCTGGGACCATGACCTGAACCAAAGGCAGATGCTTTAATCAACTGAGCCACCCAGTGTCCCCCTCTTTTTTTTTTTTTTTTAAAAGACTTTATTTATTTCACAGACAGAGAGATTACAAGTAGGCAGAGAGGCAGGCAGAGAGAGAGGAGGAAGCAGGCTCCCCGCTGAGCAGAGAGCCCGATGTGGGACCTGATCCCAGGACCCTGAGATCATGACCTGAGCCGAAGGCAGAGGCTTAACCCTCTGAGCCACCCAGGTGCCTCTCTTTTTTAGGCTAACTTTTAATGACACTTCTTTCCTGTACGCTTAAGGGCCTGGGAAGAGGGTGTGGGAATCAACACTAATAATTTACCTTATAACAAGAGTTATTTTTTTTTCCAAAAATATATGATTTATTAAGATTTAGAACATGATTTGGCTACTCTATTATTTCTAAATATATCTTAAATGAATTCTGATTTTTGAAGGCATTTTGAAGACAATGCAAGACAAGCAGGCCCTTATCATTCATGAACCAGTAGCCAACTCAATTTGATAAAACAAGACAAAATTCCTTATAAATATTTTGAGTGATCGCCTTTAAAAGGAATATTTAGAAAACGGTGTTGCTTAACCCCAAAATGGTTAAGAATTAGCTCTAATCTTTCTAGGGCTCCCTAAAAGGCATGGATGCCAGGGAATACCTCTATCACAGCAATGAGCAGAGAAAAAGTAAATTCAAAACAGCAATAATGGGACAGTGGTCTCATTTTTGTAAATATAAAGACCTCAACAACAACAACATACTGCCTTCATCTCACAAACACTCTTTCTCTTTCTCTCTCTCTCTCTCTCTCTCTCTCTCTCACACACACACACACACACACACACACACACACACACACATCAAGATAACTACCCTGAATACGGTCCACAAGCAGACCTTTTGTGGAAAGAGCCAAATGTTATGCAAATCTATAAGCTAAAGGGGCACCTGGGTGGCTCAACTGGTTAAGCCTCTGGACTCTGGATTTCAGCTTGGATCATGAAATCGAGTCCTCCCCTTCCTACTCTACTCTGGGTGTGGAGCCTGCTTAATATTGTCTCTCTCTCTCTCTCCCTATCTGCTCTCCGCCACCAAAATCTGTAAGCTCGAAATGAATATCCTTATTACATTCACCACATGTGTCACGGTTTCAGGAAATAAAGCCAGGATACCCAGGAGGATACTCACAGGAGAGAGTTTCTGGATAAGGTCATGGGCAACATGGACAAGGTTTTTGTCTTCATGGAGACACTTCTGAAATTTTCTGCTCTCCTCGTCTTCCAGAAGATCAAAATCAATGGCGGCATCCAGTAAGGCCTGAATCAAGCCCTTCCAGGACTTCAGGGCTGGGACCTGAGGCGCCACGGCAGCACTGATGCCAGTTCCAATCACCAGCACAAGTTCCCGAGGCTTCTTAGTTTTTAAGCTTGGAAGCAGCTTCCTAAAAAAGTCAACCAAACGGAGAGGATTGGGAATGTCCAACAGATATGAGGCACATGGAAAGGCTGTTGAAAATCCTGGTTTCCAGCTATCACTTTCATCGTTGCAAAGAGGAGATACCAGTTTCTGATACCTCTCCTGAGTATCGTAAGCAAAAAGACCAGACTATTGTGCCAGGGCTTGCTAGAAAAATTATTTCAGGACTCCTAAAAGGCAATCTTAAAGATGATTTTCTCCCTCATAGTTTTTTCAACCTAAGAAAACCCACTAATAGTAGGAAAAGATCCAATTATATTACAGCCCAGCTGAGTTCAGCTAACTAAATTATACTTTAAACCAACATTAAATTTCAAAAAACAGGGATTCCAGAGAGAAAAGAAGTCCATAAAAATTAAGTTCCTATTGTTGAGAAATATAAAACAAGAGATGAAAGAAAGCCAAAGTTAAGCCCAAATTTTGTAAACACTAATAAAATTGAGCATGACTCAAACTAAGAATGGGAGTCAAATACGGGAACACATTTCACTTCCATTTCGTTCTAGATAGCTATCTGCAGGGCAGAAAGAAAAAAAAGAAGAAAAAGTAGCTAACAATTCTGAAAAAACAGGAGCTTCATGTTACATCAATAAACAAAGCTGTAACTATTCAACAGATAGGACAAGAGGTGGAAAACATTCCTTTCTTACGGTGACCGGCACAGAGTTCTGTCTTGGAGAGAGAGCACAGAAGCACAGACACGAGTTTTGTGCTTTGGTTCTCAGTACCAAGCCCCACCTCACTCCCCACTTCAGTCTGGAAACTACATTAAAATCTGTTTGAAATACGTTTAGTTACTTTAATGTTTGCTGATGGCAGGTGTTTTCCAAGAAATGCCTCTCTCAATTTTTTGTCAAAATAACAGAAAGAGGATTTGCATTTTGGCATAACATAAGAAATGGTACTTTCAGGGCACCTAGGTGGCTCAGTTGGTTAAGCGACGAGTCCCACATCGGGCTCCGTGCTCGGCAGAAGCCTGCTTCTCCCTCTCTCACTGCCCCTGCTTGTGTTCCCTCTCTGGCTGTGTTTCTCTCTGTCAAATAAATAAAATCTTAAAAAAAGAGAAAGAAATGGTACTTTCAGCCTTGGGAAACCTGTTTTGGGGAAACAAACTTTAGAACTGCCTTCCCTAGTTCCACTTCCTGTATTCCATCATTCAACAAAAACGAAAAACTTACAAAGTACAAGACACTATGGTAGGCACTAGTGATGTTTCTACAAATAAAATGAAGTCCTTAATCTCAAAAGTTTAGTCTACTGGAAAAGACCGATAATAGATATTAGAAGCTAATGAAGAAAATGAGCTTTAGTTCAAGGCAATCAAGATATGGAAATATACAGAAGTACATATTCACGGAAAATTTCTAGAGGGATTCACAAGAAGTGTAAGCAGTGGCTAACTCTGGGGACTGGGGACAATAAGGATTTTTATTTTTCACTTGATTGTGCTGTATTATTTGAATTTTTTTTACCTCATCCATTATAGGTTTAAGGTGTAATTTGCCTAACTTAAAATTTCCAGTTAAAAAGGAAAAAATTAGCAGTTGTGGCCTGGCCACAACTGGCCCGTGCCTGACACCCACAGGGAAGCCCATCAGTGACCACGTCCCTTAGGCACATAAAGATTCTCCAACTGGCTTTTTAGTGTCTTCTCTTAAATATAAGCAGACAAAGAAAAGTCATCTTACATTTGAACAAAGACCCCAATGTGAGAGTTACACCTAAACAAACTAGCGGATAAAGATGAATCTGCAGGGGGCGCCTGGGTGGCTCAGTTGGTTAAGCGGCTGCCTTCGGCTCAGGTCATGATCCTGGAGACCCGGGATCGAGTCCCACATCGGGCTCCCTGTTCAGTGGGAAGCCTGCTTCTCCCTCTCTCACTCCCCTGCTTGTGTTCCCGCTCTAGCTGTGTTTCTGTCAAATAAATAAATAAGATCTTTAAAAAAAAAAAAAAGAAAAAGAAAGAAATCTGTAGGAAAGAAGTGACAATATGGGAAAGAGATGAAAAACTGGGAAACAGTATCTTATATAGATAAGAAAAGGCATCTATGAAAAATGAATAAAATGCTATATAAAAAAGGGGTGGGAAAACAAATAGATTTCTTGGAAATTAAGAATATCATGGATTAAAAAAACTGTAACATTGAAAGAAAATAGGAAATCTCTGAGAAAGTATAATGATTAAAAAAAAAGCAATACAAAACTAGAGTCTTGGGGCACCTGGGTGGCTCAGTCGGTTGTGTCTGACTTGATTTTGGCTCAGGTCATGATCTCAAGGTCATGAGATCAAGCCCTGCATTGCTGGGGTCTGCGCTGGGCATGAAGCCTGCTTAAGATTCTCTCTCTCAGGATGGCTGGGTGGCTCAGTCCATTAAGGTCTGTCTTTGGCTCAGCTCATGATCCCAGGGTCCTAGGACAGAGCCCTGCGTTGGGCTCTCTGCTCAGTGGGGAGCCTGTTTCTCTCTCTCCCTCTGCCTGCCTCTGCCCATCTCTCACTCTCTGTCAAATAAATAAAATTGTGTAAAAAAAAAAATTCTCTCTCTCTCATCCCCCACCCTGAGCTCACATACACTTTCTTTTTCTCTCTCAAAAAAAGAAAAAAAAAAAAGAAAACTACAGAGTCTTACTGCAGAAGATCCAACATCTGAATACCAAGAGTTCTACTACAAAGGCACAATATAGAAAAAGCTGTAAAGGAAATTACCAAATAAGAAAAAAAAATTTCCAAAGTGAATTATCAGTAGCCAACTTGGAAAAGGCCACCTGATATCTAGACTCATATGAAGGCACATCACTGAAATTTCAGGTTGCTGAGAATAAAATAACTATCCTCACAAGCCTCTAATGAGAAAAGAAGAGGTCCTATAACATAATGAACTAGGAATCAGCAGAGTCAGTATTTTGGCAGGAACACATACTGTTTCATAACTCTAAGGAAAATGATTTCCTACCTAAAATTCTACACTCAGCCAAATCATCAAATAAATAGACAAATATGATAAGGACATCTTCAAATGTCCCCAAAAACTCTTCTCCTGTGAATCCTTACTAAGGAAGCATAATGAGAGTATTTTAAGCAAAATGAAGGGCCACGCCAAAAAAGGGCAAGATGATATCCAGGAAAGAGAGGATCCAATATAGAAGGGATGTAAAACGATTTCCGGGGTTCAAGGGAAAGGAAAACGGCAAACATCAGCATGTAGCAGGCCTGGGGAATGCTAGTCCCGAGTGAAGGACAGCCCAGAAAGAAAATGGAAGGAAAAATTTATGAAACAACATAAAGAGTAAGTTACTGATGAGTGTCAGCATATCTAAGAGGTTTTTTCTTCTGTCACAGACTTTGAAGATAAGCTAACAGGTACACAGAAAACAAAGCACAGCCTATCCCCCCCAAAAGAGAGAGAGAGAGAGAATCTTTAGTAACTTGGTGGAAAAAAAATGGACAAGAATGTATAATCAAAACACTGGGGGCTCCTGGGTGGCTCAGAGGGTTAAGCCTCTGCCTTTGGCTCGGGTCATGATCCCAGGGTCCTGGGATCAAGCCCCATGTCAGGCTCTCTGCTGAACAGAGAGCCTGCTTCCAGCCTCTTTCTCTGCCTGCCTCTTTGCCTATTTGTGATCTTGCTCTCTCTGTCAAATAAAACAACACTGTTAGGCTCAGCTATGAATACCGTTAATAGTCATATACGTAACTACTAAGAAACTGACTTACCCAAAAATTGTGATCTAAAATACCAGAGGGATGTAGAAAGAGGGTTTGATGTGTGTGTACAGTGGGGGCAACATGCGCAGAGACACTCCAGGAGAGCAAGCCTAATCCTCGTCTTCCTTAGTTGGAAAACAGATAAAATCAAAACACTAAAAAACACCACTATATATACAGTATTTAAAAATATGGACCCAAGTATTAGAAGAAACAGATAAAAAAGTGAAAGTGATTATCTCTGGAGAGGGACAAGGCATTATAAGCTTTGAAATACTGACTTTACAAGTTATATACATTTACGACCTTTTTAAAAATAAAAGTTAAATCCAAAATGAAAATAATTTTTATATGGCCAATATTATTTTGTGAAAACAACTGGGTGGTGGGGCAAGTTTCTTGTCATCTACCATTAATAGTAATTTACTAAATGTTCCTCAGATTCCCTTCCCTTGTTTACCTGGGCTTTTTGGTGGGGGGTGCGCCATCACTGAAGAATCCAAGAATCTTGTCTATATCAGAGGCCTGGCTCCCTGTAGAAGCCATCCAGTTTCTAAAATAGATTAAACACCACAGACCACAATTAGATCTGTAATATATACAATTCAAAATAGCACACACGTTAAACAGTTTTAATGAGATGTATACCCTAAAGGTGTTCTCGAGGTAGTCCCTGCTCTATAGAGATTCATTAATTAATGAGCATCACAAACTTAAAGAATTAAAATTCATCTAAAAGAAATTAACCTTGAAATTATGACTTTGGTATTCCATACTGTCAGCTTGTTTCTGTTCCTAAAGGCTCCCCGTTACCCCCGTCTTCCCAAAACAAAACAAAAATCAATGTCAATTCATATCAATTACTGGCCATCACTTTGTGGAGCCTAAGAAATATCTGCTATTCTCGCCTGAGTTAAGCTTGGGAAAACTATCAGGCTTGGGATAAAAACAATCCATGGATCAGTGTGCTAACAGACCCCAATTACCCGTTTATTATCAACTAAGGAAATCACTGAGTCAAGAACAGAGCCATCAATACTAATTTGCTGATTGTTAGACATTCCTTGTTGCTGAACAACTATGTTCTCACAGGCACTGAGGCATGTCTCCCTAGGCTGAACGCACTGGACCCTGAGACTCGGTGATAAACAGGATATTCTCAAGCAAAGAAGCATGAAAAATGATCAATTGTGCTCAGGTGATGGGATAACTAGCAAAAGTAAGAGAATTACCATGGATAAGAATGAAAATTATAATGAGAAGTTTTAATCACTCAAAATTTTAGTAAATTTGCTAAATCTGAGGACGATTAATTCTACAACAGCAGTATTTTAAATAGCGTGTACACACACATACACACATATCCAAAAAAAGACAACACAAAAGTACCAGAGTTGGGGGTATTTTATTACCGTTTCATTGTCAGTGTTGAGAAATAACCAGGGGCGGCTGGGTGGCTCCGTCAGTTAAGCAACTAAGTCTCAGCTCGGTAGTGAGCTCAGAGTCTTGATCTCACCCGTCATGCGATCGAGTCCTGCTTTGGGCTCCACGCTGAGCAAGGAGTCTGCTTGAGGATTCTCTACCTCTGACCCTCACTGGAAACTCCCCCTCTCTCTAAATAAATAAATAAATCTTTAAAAATAACTGAGTTACTCCTAATTATTTCACGTTTACCATCTTACAGAAAGCTTTTCCTTTATGTATACATTTTCTAAAGCTTGCTGAACTAATTTTTCTGGTAAATAGAAGGCTCAGTTCCTTACCCTATATTGCTTTGCACATAATGGAATTCTTTGATATCATAATCATTAGGAATATAGTAATCTCAAAATCATAAAGTGGGTTAGGAAGCAGGCCATCTTTCTAGTCACATCTTTGATTCTGTTGGTGAGAAAGCTGGGGCTCAGAGAAGACATGTAAGTTACTTAACTCAGTGAGTTGTGCCTTAACAGTCACTGGAGAAGCCTGTTAAATGTACATGTTCTTAATTAGCTTAAAAGACAGTATGTATTCTCTGGCTCTAAACTCAAATTACTGAACCAGAATCTCCAGAATCTTCAAGAAATTCTTATGATGAGGCAAAAAAGAAATATCCAAATGAAATGCAATGACTTTTCTACAACCCAGCTACTCTGTTAAATATAGGACATTTAACATAGTAGGCATACCATCTACTATCCTCCCTTCATTTAGGTGTATACATCATTTATTACAGTCAATACCATCCCAGTTTGCTAAGAGTTAATCACCATTAAAATATTTCCATTGTTTTAGTTTATGGAAGTTATTTTCTACTCTAAAGTCTAGTCTATGCTCTAGATTGGACAAGTGGTAGAAGAGTGGTTACTTCTACCTTATGTGGGATGACCCATTAGCTTGGGGATAGTCTTTAAAAATACACAATGAGAAGTGTATGCTTACGCACTTTCCTTAAACATGGTTCTAAGAGGCCATCATGTGAACAAATCACACCCATGCAAAAAATACTCTGCATTAAGAAAGATTAAAGAAAAGTAAAAAGGAAAGTAACTTAATGTTTATTAAGTTTTGAAGATAGACATCTTTAGAATTCAGTGCTCAGTTCAGTTACTAAACCAGAGTTAGTGCTTACCACCTGCCAAACACTACTTACACAAATATTGACTCATAAAATCCCTATAAGCTTAAGAAATACCATTATTATCCAATTTTAGGGATGAGAAAATTGAAGGACAAAAACCAAGGTGGTCTGCCCCCTAAGATCATAGTATGAACTATTCTATTTAGTACAACCTAAAAACATGCTCCAAGTAGTAGCATTTCACCTTTTTGTTCATTTGTTTTTAATTTGCAGGCCAAAACTATCAAAAAAGGAAGATCCCACATTCCAGAAAGATTTACTCAAAATAATTGTGCATAATGCTCAAACAGCTGTTATGTGACTAGACGCTCTGCTGATGAAATCATGGCACCCACTTCAATTCAGAAGCTGAACCAAACAGCTTTTTCTGGTGACAGGTGCTATTTGCTATGTACCCCCTACCACCACTAATCTACCTAGACCAGCACTCTCATTTTCTCCTGGAAAATATCCTAGGCCACTTTTACTGGATTCTAACAGACAGTAAATTCTTGATGTTCACACGTGAATACTCGGCTTTCTTATTTTTGTAATAGGATACCAACTCTCCTTCAGGCTACAGGACGCCTCATATGCTACAATCTCACACAGACACCCCAGTGGCATCAAAGCATAAACCATATCTTATTTCTTCCAGAGCACGATTTCAGAAAAAAAAGAAATCCATTTTAGTGTTTACCCTAAACAACATGCAGTTACTTAAAAAAAGCTTCCATACTGATTATGAAAATCTTACAAAGAATCCCTAACATGCATCAACTAGTTCACACATGAACTTCTTTATGTGATCACTATTTGAGCTTTTCATTTCGGTGCGAATTGCTATGTATTGCTATGTACTGTAGAGGTGGGAAAAGCTTTTCTGCTACAAGAAGACAAAGGCAACTAGCTGTGGCAGTGTCTTTGTTACTACAATTTCTGCTAAAGCCACCAAAAAAATCCTTCAAGACCAAGAGAGCTCAGCAAAATAAAAGTCAGATATTTGGTAAATGCTGAGAAAAGTAACAACAACCTCATTAAATTTTGTAAGGCCTGAGTCTGCAATAAGAAAGGGCACTTACACTTTGAAACCTGTTGGCTTGGCAGGAAATAGAATGCTTCCATCTGGTGAATGAAAGAGAAAAATCAAGGCAAGCATTTTGGGAAAAATCCATTAAGGAACACAGAAAAGGGACAAGAAGAAAGGAGTGGTTATAGGACTGAAATTAAATTCATATAAACTAGAGGACCTGCAGATTTGAAAACATCCGCGAATCACAGTAGCCCTTGCTTTCCTAGCATCTTGGTGTGGCAATGATAGCAAGATCCGGTTCCCTTTCCAGCTCAAGAATCAGAGTGAGGTCTCTTCCTGCACAAACTGGCAGCCCAGAAGGAACTCAGGATACATTTGGTATATGGGTGGACGGGATAAATCAAAAGGACAGAAAAGTTCTAAAGACAACATTTTTGCCTGGAAATATAAGATCTACAAACAACTAGCTTGAGGAAGATCAAAGAGCAGCTGTATTTACAGCATGCTTTCCCTCATTCCATTAAAAAAAAAAAAAAAAGGTGGTGTCTTGCAGGCTCAGTCAGTTAAGGTCTCCCTTTGACTCAGGTCATGATCCTAGGGTCCTGCCTGCAATCAAGCCCAGCATCAGCAAGGAGTCTCCTTCTCTCTCCCTCTGCTCCTCCCCCTGCTTGTGCTCTCTCTCCCTCTTTCTCTCTCAGATAAAGAAATAAAATCTTTAAAAAAATAAAATAAGATCCAAAACGGTAGCATAATGTACTTAACACTTTTTTTTTTTTTTAAATAAGACCGTGACTGGCATGAAGACTTGCCTACTTCTCTAGCACAAACACATAAAAGGGTTAACTTCATTTTTTTAAGGGAAAAAGATAGTCATCCTCCAACTTGGAAGAAACCAGATCCCTCTAGTTGTAGCTTTTGGACTAATTCCAACACATCTGGTTTTCAACCATGTTGGGGCAGAGAGTGGAAAAGACATCCGGTGTAAAGTACTACAAGACTGTACTCAACCAGCTTGCTGACAATTAACAAATCCAATGTTTTACTGGGATACTTCCTGAAATCAGTTCTATAATGTAGACTGCACCCTTACCTATCAGTGTATAAAACATATTGTCCATTTTCTTCCTTCTAACACACACACACACACACACACACACACACACACACACACACACACACACACAGAGCTGATACACAGGAATTACATCTGCATGTGCTAGGGAGGGGTTCCTCTGTGTACCCCAGCCCTGAAGCAGTTCCTCTACCTCTGGTTAACTCCTTTGGCTCTTACTTGCATATCTAAATTGTATGTGCCTGGCATCCTCTCCGTTCTGTCAGATAAGATGTGCGTCACACTTACTTCCTGAAAATCTGCTGTAACAGAGTCACTGGTAAATGCCAGATTGATACTACTTACTCCTGATATTTTACCAGCAAACATTGACAGACACAGACCCATACAGGGGCAGTATATGAATGACCTTAACAGAGGGAGGTTTCTGAAAGACTTTAAAGAATGAGAGGCTTGCCCCAAATTCTAGAAAGTCTTTTTAAAATTTTTATTTATGTATTTGTCAGAGAGAGAGAGAGGAGAGGCAGAGGGAGAAGCAGGTTCCCTATTGAGCAAGGAGCCTGACGCAGGATTCAATCTCAGGACCTCGGGATCATGGCCTGAGCCAAAGGCAGATGCTCAACCGAGCCACCCAGGTGCCCCCAGAACATCTTTTAATTCAAGTCCTAAGATCAACCATATTGGTATTCCAGGTTAAAGAGCTCAGATGTTGTTTTCATGTGTATATTTCCCATATGTATTTCATATTTTCATGTATATTTTCAATTATAAAACCAAAGTAACATATCACATATAGGGAACAAAATTGTTTTAAGAAGGAACAGTAAGACATCCAAATTAAAATTTCATTTGAATTAGAAGCTGGTGACTGCAGTTGATTTTACCATGCAAACAGAGTAACTTCCTTGTTACTGCTTTCCCTCCTATGAAGCTTCTGAGAAGGGACGCCCTAAAAGCAATGACACATGTTGCTAAGGAAGGAGACTTTTTACTAAAATATTTTCCATGTATCAAGTAGTACAATCACACAATTTCATTGCAAGTGGCACAGGGTATTCACTGAAAATGAGATTAAATAAATCTTCAAGGGCAAGATTTTCTGTTCTCGGGCATCGTTGAAAACTAAATCCCTCCTCTGAAGTCAGCAGTGGGTTATGTATGGCAATACTGTCAAAGGCTTACTTTTTATGCCAAAAGAACACACACAATACCGTTGCGTACAAATGCAGATTCATTCAAATTTGGGCAATCCCAGAAGATCTCATCATTATAGAGGATCTCTCTAAGAGTTAAAAATTTGACCAGCCCTGGGCGCCTGGGTGGCTCAGTGGGTTAAAGGTCATGATCTCAGGGTCCTAGGATGGAGTCCCACATGGGGCTCTCTGCTCAGCAGGGAGCCTGCTTCCTCCTGTCTCTCTGCCTGCTTCTCTGCCTACTTGTGCGCATGCTGGCTGGCTCTCTCTCTCT
>PITA01007653.1:0-89950 GCA_004023965.1 Spilogale gracilis
CATTACTTCTTCACACCTCTACCCACAGTAGAAAGGTAGAATGTAGTTTCCTAGTTACTGTCTGAGAAGCTATGTGAAAACACCTGGAAATGTGGGTACATGTGTCCATAAGGAGGGTCATAGGAGACAAAAGGAAGTCAATGGATAAATTGCCTCTTCAATATTTCTTCCATTGGGTGGGCCTTAAACTTAGTTTTTCATGTACCTGTTGGAAGGCATGCTGTGTCTCTTGGTGAACTAATGACTAGCTTTATAACATACCATCTGGTATTTCTGTCCTATTATGCCTCACTTACATCTCCCTCATTCTTGCTGGTCTAGGACTGCCCTTTACAATAATGCTTTAGCACATAAGTTTTGTTTTGAACTGTGCCTTCTGGAGAACTTGAATTAACACAGTAGTTCTACAAATTGTACTAGAAAACAGACACTGAAGATAACGTTTCGGACTTGCCTTGCTTACTCATCTGAGACCAATAAGATTCCATTATTGGTGGCGATTTTGAATATTTCGTATATGCTTATTTGATATAAGCATATATGTCTTGGTGAAAAATCTTTTCAAATCTTTTGTCCTTTTTTTGACTTTTTTTTTACTACTGAGTTTTAAAATTTTTTCATATATTTTGGATATAAGTCATTTATTTGATAGGTGATATGTAAATATTTTCACCTAGTCTGTTGTTTGTCTTTTCTTCCTCTTAACAGTGTATTTTCAAGATAAAAAGTACTTATTTTGATTAAGCCAAATTTTTATTTATTTATTTTTTCTTTTATAGGCAGCAATTTTGGTGTTCAACTGAAAAATCATTGCCAAAGTCAAGATTACAAATATTTACTCATATATTTTTTTCTAGTATTATACTTTCAAGTTTTTATTTAGGGCTATGGTCCATTTTGAGTTAATTTACTATATGGTCAAAATTAAGGATCAAATTTTTTTTCTTGTTTTTTTTAAGGATCAATTTTTTTTTCTTTTTTTTAATGATTAGTATTTTTCATAGAAGAGTCAATTATTTCAACTCTGTGGAAAAGGCTCTCTATTAGCTAATGGAATGGCATTTTCCTTTAGTAAAAATAAATTGATTTTATAAATGTATTTCTTCACTTTCTTCCTATTCCAATGGTCTATTAAATTAGCTTGATGCCAATATAATAACATCTTGATTATTACAGCTTTATAGTAAGTTTGAAGTTAATGTATTCCTTACAGTTTTGCTCATTTTATTACAATATCTTTTCCTTAGACCATTTATATTTCTGTAAGAGTTTTAGGATCAACTTCTCAATTTTTATAACAAAATCTCACCAGGATACTGATACCATATTAAATCTAGAAATTAATTTGAGGAGGTTTGACATCTTTAAAATATTGATTCACTGATGAAAATAGTCTCTCTATTTACTTATGTCTTTTTAATTTATCTCACTATTGTGTTTTAATTTTCAGTGTACATATCTTAAACATTTTATCATATTTATCTCTATTATTTCACAGTTGGATAGTGTTGTAAACAGTGCTTTGTTTTGCTTTTTTTATTTTAAATTTCTGACTCATGTTTTGCAAAATTGCAGTATTTTTTGTTTGTTTGTTTGTTTGTTTGTTGTTGTTTAATGATCTAGGATCCCACCGCAGACTAAAACTCAGTTACTTTTTCTAGTAAACCTCTTTTTCCTTTTTTCTGTAATTTCCATAGGATTTTCCTCATAAATGGTCATGTTATTTATGAGCTAGGACAGTCACATATTTTTGGTTTGAAAGCCTTTCATCTGTTTTCTTTCTTTCTTTCTTTATTATTATTATTATTATTATTATTATTATTATTATTATTATTTCTTACTGCAATGGCTAGAAAATTCAGTACTAGGTTAAAATAAAGTAGTGAGAGGAGACATCTGTGCCTCCATTATATGTTATAATGTTAGCTTACAGGTTTTTCATAAAAGCCCTCTATCTAATTGAAGAAATTTTCTTCTTTTTGTAGATTGCTAAAATATTTTTATTTGGAATGGATGTTAAATTTTGACAAATGATATTCCTTCATATTTTGAAATAGATTTTGTTAATATTGTGAAGTATAGTGATAGATTTTTGAATGCCAGATCAGTCCTGAAGCTCCTAGATAACTCTTAGTTGGTGCTGGTATATTATCTTTTTACAAATAGATGTATTCAACTGGATGAATTTTGTTAAGAATTTTTGAATTTGTTCTCTTGAGTGCTTTGAATTTGATATTGATATGTAGTTTGTTTTTGTATCAGAATTATGCTGACCTCATAGAAACAATTGAGAAGCCTTCACTTCTTTTTTTTGGAAAGATTTTTATTGATTAAGAATTATTTATGTCTTTAATGTTTAGTAGAATTTTGTAGTCAACCCATTTGAGCTTGGAGTTTTCCTTGTTGAAAATTTCAACTTACAAACTCAGTTTCTTTAACTGATTTGGGGACAATTCAAGTTATCCTTTATTACCTGTGAGTTTTGCTAGTTAATGTCTTTCAGAGAATTTGGTAATTTTATGTAAGTTGTTGACTTTATTGGCATTAAAATATTCACAAATCTCAACTAAGTAGTTGTAGAAAAAATTTGCCTCAATGTAATAAAAGCCATATATGAGAAACCCACAAATGACATGATATTCTTTGGTGAAATCTAAAAGTTTTTCCTCTGAGATCAGAAACAAAACAAGGATGACCATTCCCATCACTTTTACTCAACAGAGTATAAGAAGTCCCTGTCAAAGCAATTAGGCAAGGGAAAAAAGTAAAAGTCACCCAAATTGGAAAAAAAGAATAAAAAAAATCATTATTTCCAGATGGTGTGATATTGTATGTATAAACCCTAAATAATCCCCTTAAATACTGTTACAATGAATAAATGCACTCATTATAGTTATGGGATGCAAAATCTTAATAGAAAAACTTGTTGTATTTCTATATGTTAGTAATGAGTTATCAGAAAGAAAATTTAAGAGAATAATCTCACTTAGAACTGCATAAAAAGTACTTAGAAATAAATCTGGACAAAGAAGTAAAGAACTGTACAATGAAAACTATGACACTAATGACAGAAATTGAAGAAGACACAAATAAAAAGAAATAAACATTTAGTGCTCAAGGATTGGAAGAACTAACATGTTAAAATGGTCACGCCACCAAAAGTAATCTACAGAGTCAAAGCAATCCCTATCAAAATTCCTATGGCATTTTCCACAGACACAGAACAAAATAATTCTAAAGTTTGTGTGGAAACAAAAAAAGACCCCCAAGTGGAGCAAACTTGAGAAAGAACAGAGCTGTAGGGATCACATTTCCTGGCTTCAAACTATAGTATAAAACCATATTAATCAAAACAGTATGGTACTAGCATAAAAACAGATGTATTGATCAATTGGATAGAATAGAGAATCCAGAAATTAACCCATACATATACAGTCAATTAATTTATGACACATTAACCCATGCATACAGTCAATTATTTATGACATAGGAACCAAGAATATACAGTAGGGAAAAGACAGTCTCTTCAATAAATTCTGTTAAGGAAGCTGAACAACCACATACAAGAAATGAAACTAGATCTCTATCTTACATCATATAAAAAAAAAAAAAAACTTAAAATGATTAAAGCCTTGAACGTAGGACCTGAAGCCATAAGCTTCCTACAAAAACATGAAGGCAATGAGCACCTGACATTGGTCTTGGCAATGAGTTTTGTATGCAAGACCCAAACAAAAGGCAACAAAAGCAAAAATAAACAAGTAAGACTACATCAAACCAAGAAACATTTGTATAACAAAGGAAACCATCAACAAAATGAAAAGGAAAAATACTGAACAGAAGTAAATATTTGCAAATCATATATCTGATAAGTGGTTAATATACAAAATATAAAATAAACTATACAACTTAGTGCAACTCAATACAGACAACTCAAACAATGCAATTTAAAAATTGACAGAGGGTCAGAGTCCCTGGGTGGCTCAGACATTAAGCATCTGCCTTTGGCTCATTCATGATCTCAGAGTCCTGGGATCTAGCCCCACATCGGGCTCCCTGCTTGGCAGGAAACCTGCTTCTCCCTCTCTCACTCCCCCTGCTTGTGTTCCCTCTCTGGCTGTGTTTCTCTCTGTCAAATAAATAAATGAAATAAAATAAAAATTGACAGAGAATTGGAATAGACTTCTTTTTTTCCACAAAAAGACATACAGGTGGTCAAAAAGTAATGAAAAAGTGTTCAACATCACTGATTATTAAGGAAATACAAATCAAAATTACAATGAGATATCACCTCGCATCTGTAAGAATGGCTATTATCAAACAAACACACAAGACATAACTCAAATGTTGGTGAGCATGTGAAAAAAAGAGAAACATTGTGCACCTTGTTGGAATGTAAATTGGTGCAGCCATCAAGGAAAACAGTATGGAGATTCCTCAAGAACTTAAAAATATAGGCACCTGGGTGGCTCCGTTTGTTAAGAACCCGACTCTTGATTTGGGTTCAGGTCATGATCTCAGGGTTATGAGATTGAGCCCTCTGCTTAACTCTGGGCATAGAAACTGCTTAAGATTCTCTCTTCCCCCCCCACCCCCTTTCTCTCTCACTTGCTCAAAATAAAATAAAATAATAAAATAAAATACAAAACAAAGAAATTAAAAATAGAATTATCATATGATCCAGCAATTCCTCTTCTGTATATCCAAAGAAAATGAAAGCACTGACTCAAAAGAATCTATGCAACCCTAATTATGACCACAATATTATTTACAACAGTAAAAACATGGAAAGAACCTAAACATCCATCAGTGGCTAAATGGATAAATATGTAGGATACACACACACACACGCACACACACACACTCACACAGTAGAATATTATTCACCCAGAAAGAAGAATAAAATCTTGCCATTTGTGGCAACAAGGATGACCTTAATGGCATCATGTTAAGTGAAATAAGTCAGACACAAAGAGACAAGCACCATGGAATCTTTCAACAAAAATAAAAGATGGGGGCATGTGGATGGCTCAGTCAGTTAAGCAACTCAATCTTGTCTCAGCTTATGTCTTGGTCTCAGGGCTGTGAATTTGTGACCCATGTTGGACTCCACACTGGACATGTAGCCTACTTAAAAAACAAAAAAAACAAAACTAAACTCATATGTACAGTATAGAAATTGCTAAAAGAGTAGATCATAAAAGTTCTCATCCATGAAAAAAAAATTTAACTACATATGGTGATGGATATTAACTAGGATTATTCTGGAAATAATTTTGCAAAGCATGGAATCATTATGTTATACATCTGAAACTATCATAATGTTATATATCAATTATAATTCAATTAGAAAATATTTATTGAGGATCTAATTTATACCAGCCACTTCTCTCAGTGTTGTGGTTGTAAAAAATATCTTCTTTCCCCATATCTATAAAGAATCATTTCATCTTTAAACAATTTTTTCAAAATATTAATTATTACACTGGTTATGAGGTATATGGAGATTCTTCATAATATTCTTATAACTTTTCTATAAATATACAGCTATTCTAAAATATTATTTGTTAAATTGTTAAAAAAATTCAAAATTGTCCCTTATTATCATTTTAATACCTTTAGAATTTATCATGTCAACTCTCTCATTCTTGATGTTAAAAATCTGTGTCTTCTCTCTTTTCCTGCTCAGTCTGAAGAGGGTTATCAATTTTATTTACCTTACCAAAGAAACAGCTTTTGGCTTCAACAGTTTTTTTGTTTTTGTTTTTGTTTTTTTTTACTATTTTTATGTCTTCTATTTCATTGCTTTCTATTCTGATTTATATAAATTTTCTTCTTTTTTGAAGTTTTATTTATTTATTTTTTTGTAATTTCTTAAAGTAGAAGTGAAGGCCACTGTTTGGAGACCATTATTTTTGAATATTGTGTTTAATTAAGTGCAATAAACTGTGCTTGGCTGGAGAAGTTTTGCTTTACCCGAATCCCATACATTTTAACATGATTTGTTTTCATTTTAATTTATTTCAAATGCATTTTGATTTCTAATTTTTTAAAGATTTACCTATTTATTTGAGAGAGTGCACAAGACAGCATGAGCAGGAGAGAGAATCTCAAGCAGACTCTACATGGAACATGGGGCCTGATGCAGGGTTTGATCCCAGGACACCGAGATCATGACCCAGGTGAAACCAAGAGTCACTGCTCAACTAACTGCCATGTAGGCACCATTCTAATATCTATTTTGAAGGTAACTTTGTACCATACCTTATTTTGAAGTGTTTTTTTTTTTTTTTTATTTGGGAACTTTCCAGATATCTTTCCATTATTGATTGTTAATTTAATTCCATATTGGTTGGAAAACAATGATTCAATTTAAATCCATTGTAAACTTATTTTGTTGCAACATATGATCAATAGGTCACATTTCTATGATATGATGTTATATGATAGAATAAGATATGATAGATTATATCATTGGTAAATGATTTGTGTGAATATGAAAATAATGTGTACTCTGATGCTACTAGCTGAAGTGTTGTATAAATGTCAATTTGATTAAGTTGGACAACAATGTTTTCAAGTTTTCTGAAACAAACTGATTTATAAATACTTGTGTAATAAATTAGTGAAACTATATGTTGAAATCATCTCTATAATTGTAGATTTATTTCTCCTTAAAGTTTTATTAGTTTCAGTTTTATATATTTCAAAATTCTATTATCATATGCATAAACATTTAACATTGCATGTATTCTTCAAAATTTGAACTTTTATCATTATGAGTTACCCTATGTATCCTTGCTAATGTATTTCCCTCTATTATGTCTGATAACAATATAGCTACATGAGCTTTTTCTTTATATTAAGGTTAGAATGACATATCTTTCTCCAACCATTTACATTTTTCTATTTGTGTCTTCATATTTAAAGTTGATTACATGTAGGCAGTATAGAGATTTTATCTACTCTGACAATCTTTGTCTTTGTAGTTTTGATTTGAATTTTCCTGATGATCAGTGAGGCTGAGCATCTGGATGTCTTCTGCAGAAGAATGTCTATTCATGTCTTCTGCCCATTTTTAACTGGATTATTTTTCTATTCTGTTCTATTGATCTATGTGTCTATTTCTGTGCCAGTACCATATTGTTTTGGTCACTACAGTTTTGTAATATAACTTGAAGTCTGGAATTGTGATGTCTCCAGCTAGCAAATCATTTTTAATAGATATGTTAAAATAGAAAAAATATTTAAAAATCACAATCTAAATTTCTTTTGCAAAAATCTAGGAAAAGAGCAACATATTAAACCTCAAGAAAATAGAAAGAAATTATAAAAATAAAAACTAAAGTTACTGAATTGAAAAATTACCTATAAATATAGAAAATAAGAAATTCCATGAGGTGGTTATTTGACAAAACTAATAAAAGTGAACAGCTCCTAGTAAGGCTGAGCAATAAAAGAATGAAATACAACTATTATTATCAATAATAGTTCAAAAAAGGGTACATCTAAAAATCTCATGAAAGATTTGAAAAATATTACATTAATAAATAGAAAATTAAATAGGCACAGTTCCTGATATTACTTACCAAAAAATTGCAATGAGATGAAGATATGACTATTCCTGTATAATTAAGAAATGAAAAATATTATTAAAAATTCTTGCAATACAATTATAGGCCCAGGTACTTTATCTGAGGAATTCTTTCAAACATATAAGAAAGTTGTATATTAACCTATAAGTAAACATAATAAAAATATCATAACTAGGAAGCTGAGAGGAGATAAAGTGAAATTATTTAACAAAACTAATTAATTAAAGGCAGAAAATGAGCATCAGAGAAGGAAAAGCAAAAGGGGCAAATGGAAGAGAAATGGAAGAGTATAGCCTCCAACCCAAATATATAAATAGTCATATTGAATGTAAATAGACTAAGCAATTAAATGCAGAGATTTTTCCATTGGTGAGGGTAATATTTAATAATACATGCTTATTTAAAATGCACTTGAAATTTACAAACAGAAATAGGTAAGAGTAAGCATACGGAAAAATTACGCCATAAAAAGAGTAAGCATCAAAAAGTCATGCTGCATGTTAAGTAGATGTCAAAACAAGAGCACTACAATAATTAAAAGAATCATTTCATAATGATAAATTAGAAAATTTATGAGAAAGACATTAAAGCATGTGCATATCACGTTTCAATAGAAATAAAATATAAACTTATAGAGCCAAAGGAAGGAATAGACAAATTCAAAAATCAGATTAAGATTTTTGTATTTATTAGCAACAGAAAAATCAGGCAAATTCAGTAAAGATATAGGGAATCTCAACAAAATCTCAATCATCACGATCTAACTAACATCACATAACTCTACCCGGCACAACTACAAACTATGTCTTTTTACCAAGTGAATATAGAATAGACATATGTTTGGCGTAAGATAAACCTCACTAAAATTCAGAAGACTGCAACGTTCAGAGAGTTCTCTATAGTACTATTGTTACAAATCAATAACAATAAGTTATCTAGAAAATTCTGAAATATTTAGAAATTATGTATCACACTTCTAAACAATTCATGAGCCAAAAAGAAATCATAAAGTAAATTAGTAAATATATCAAACAAAATGATTGGTGTGATATTGTTAAAGCAATGTTTAGAGGGAAATTTATAGTGTTAAATGTCTATGTAAGAAAAGAAAATGTTTAAAAGTAATTACCTATTACAAAACTAAAAGACAACCAACAGAATGGGGAAGATATTTGCAAATGATATATTGGTTAAAAGATCAGTATCCAAAATTTATACAGAACTTATCAAACTCAACACCCCCCAAAACAAATAACCAGTAGACAAAATTCGCAAATCCAACAGCTGGGTTTTGTTTTTGTTTTTTAAGATTAAAAATTGCTGAGCTCCTCGCAAGATTGCTCAGGGAAAGAAAGAGCGAATGCAAATTCTCAGTATCAGGATTATATCAGCATGATTCCATATATATCAATAAATGATGAGGATATGTTATAAGGAAATGCTCTAGAAATTTGATAAGTAAAATGGACATATTCTTTGAAAAACCTGACTTACCAAAGCTGATTAGAAAAAGTGAAATATCTCAATAGCCCATATCTAGAAAAAGAAATTGAACACGTACAAAAAACTCCCGATTCAGTGGTTTCCTTCTTGACTTCTATAAGGCATTTATAGCAGATACGAGATTGGTCTTACAGAAATAGACATCCTGCCTTTGGCCACGGTTCCAAAGGGCTTGTTGCATATGACTGGTGAAAGGATGTGGGTTTTTCACTTATTTGTCTTTGAGTTTTGGCTTCTTCTTCTGTTTTCATCACCCATGCTCACCCTTGTTTTGGTGATCACTAACCACTGAAATACTGGCACTTTTAGAGGGCTTGTCTGTGTGGCCTTCCCTCTCACCCAAATGACCACTTAAATTTCTGGTCTGTACCCTTTACTAGTGTAAAGTAGTAACAATTTAGTTAAATATAGTTGTTCAACTTGTCAAAGCTTTATCTGAGAATATTATCCATCACCCTTTCTAACTACTTTTCAATCATAATACCTCAGCTCAAATTTAATTTTCCTTTAATGATTTTATACTTCACTGAGCTTATTTTTGTGACAATTTTCCTTTTTTTTAATGTCTATTAATTCTATTTAATGCTACTTTTTCTAAGGTTTTAGATTTCTTTAATATTTTTATATATTTCTGATATCCATTCATTACACATTAAAGATTGTTCTAATATTGAATAAATAATTAATATTCTACAGTAGAGGACCTCTAGCATATAAATATATGCTTCTTGGTGCATTTTGTATTTGAATTTGTCATCACTGGAGGTCTTCCTATAGTAATCCATAGTGCACGTGTTGTAGGTGTTTCTGTACAAAAAGTTTCCCTTTCACATCTACTAGGCATTACAGGTTTGTCATAGTGCTGAACTTCTTTGTAAGACCGATAATTTGTGTGGGTGTTCCCCAGACCTCTGTGTAATGAATACCATGAGCTATTGATTAAGAAAAGGGACAGAGCTGAAATAAAATAGAAGGCACTTATTTGGGGTCTCAGAATTGCAATTCTGGGAGCACAGGTTCAGTTAACAAGGCAAACTGTGCCCCACCCCCAGAATAAAAGATTTTATTTATTTATTTGACAGAGAGAGATCACAAGTAGGCAGAGAGGCAGGCAGAGAGAGAGGAGGAAGCAGGCTCCCTGTTGGGCAGAGAGCCTGACACAGGCCTTGATCCCAGGACCCTGAGATCATGACCTGAGCCGAAGGCAGAGGCTTTAACCCACTGGGCCACCCAGGCACCTAAGCCAAGGATTTTTTAAAAACAGAAGAGAATGCTTGAATGTGTTGTTTATAAAGAATTTTGATTGCTGCTGACACCAGAACAGTAGTCTCGGCTGGATGTAATTGGTTGCTAAGGCTATTACTAAGCAAAGTCTCTCGTAGCAAGTTGCTGGCATTCAGGCTGAGTCCTTGGAATGTGCGCAGTTTGTCTCAGTTCAATGTTCATGGTTTCAGCTGGTGAGGATGTGCATAAGGTCTCCTTCCTTAATGGCCTCTCAACTATTTTAAAATCCCTGGATAGAAGAGAATCAGTTTTATTTTCCTTTTGTAAGATTAAGAACTTGAATCTTCTTATTTCTTTAGCTTTTGAAAATTTAATAGTATAAAATTTTTGGTTGGATCACTTTATTAATCGATTGTATCAATTTATCATTTAAAATGAACATATTATTATATTATAAGCATTTTAATTCCTTATTCAGACACTGCTAAATTTTCATACTCTACTAAGTAGAATTATGAATATTTAGATGAAGACATGGTCCCTGTTTTAAATATAGCACATGTTTACTTAATTATTTACCCAAATTCTTTTTTTTAATATTTTTATTTATTTGACACAGACAGACCGCACAAGTAGGCAGAGCAGTAGGCAGAGTGAGAGGGAGAAGCAGGGTCTCCGCTGAGCAGGGAGCCAGATGTGGGGCTCGATCTCAGAACCCTAAGATTATGACCTGAGCAGAAGACAGCTGCTTAACAGACTGACCCATCCAATCACCCCTATTCACCCAAATTCTTTTTTTTTTTTAAGATTTTTTTTTAAATTTATTTGACAAAGAGAAACACAGCCAGAGAGGGAACACAAGCAGGGGAGTGAGAGAGGGAGAAGCAGGCCTCCCGCTGAGCAGGGAGCCCGATGTGGGGCTCGATCCTGGGTCTCCAGGATCATGACCTGAGCTGAAGGCAGTTGCTTAACCAACTGAGCCACCCAGGCGCCCCATATTCACCCAAACTCTTAAGTGCCATGTGCACACACACACACACACGCACATACGCATCCCAATATCGTAAAGACAATGTTGGTGACTAAATACTCAATGCTGAAAATGTGTTATAGATAATAGAGACCATAATTCATTACTCTTTAGGGAAATTTCTAAATGGAGAAAATACTTGGATCACTAACACGTGATTCAATGAAGCTTAGCTACAAAAGGAAATGCATCGACTGTGAGATTAAGAAGTAAACTCTCTCTCCTTAGAATGTATTTCCAATTTGTTTTTGAATGATAACAGATTTATTTTCAATGCATTTTTCTTGAGATGCAACTGACATATAACACTGTGTAAGTTTAAGGTGCACAACGTGCTGATTAGACATAGTCACACATCGCAATATGATTACCACCATGGTGCTGGCTAACACCTTTAGCACATTACAGAATTGTCAGTGTGTGTGTGTGTGTGTGTGTGTGTGTGTGTGTGTGTGTGTGTGTGTTAGAGATAATTAAGATTTAGTCTTTGGAAGTTCATAGTACAGTATTGTCTGTGATCACTATGCTATGTGCCTAAGTCCAGCTCTGGCTGAACCACGAGTCCTAGTAGGAAAGATGGTGCCAACAAATGAGGAACAAGAGAGCCCCAAAGATTCTTTCCGATCACCTGCCAGGCATCACTGTCTAGCTGGCTTTTGGTGTCTTTATTTATAAGCAACAAGTCATAGATTAAAAGGAAAATATTTTACAGTAGATGATTTTAGAGAATACAATGCATTGATCAGTGAAAAATATTTTTGCAGGTGTACATGTCTATAATAGACATCAAATCCCTCAACCAAAATGGGGATAGGTTTGATCAGTAAGTTTTTTTTATAATTTCTTACACCTTGTTTTCAGGCAATAAAGGGTAGATTAATTATGTGGTGCTTTTTAAGCAGGTCTTACAGAAAAGAAAGAAAATAAAAAAGTAATTAAAAGGCTTAGGTGAGTTAGTTACATACAAAGTTATAGTTTAAGCTAAGTTATTAACAAACTGGCCAGGAGTCAGTCTGTCTGGCATATTAATCACCCAAAAGAGAAGTGTAACTTATTCTGAAAAAGTAAAAGCATTTGTACAAGCCTCTTCGAGTGCCTGGCTACGTAAGCTACATGGAGGACTTTATTTATAGATCCTCTGTATGCAGGGCGATATTCTTACTAGTATCATATCATTTTTATGTTTAATCATTCATTTAACCATTCAAAAGCCTCGAAAATCTCCCCACAGATCCGCAGGAGACTTAAAAGGAAAATGCAAAAAGTACACTCTCCTGAATAGATTTAAAGATTGAAAGCAGTTTCTGTTTGGTTTAGAACACCCTGAGGCCCTATCAAGGATAGTGTGCTTTACTTTTAGGATAAAGACCAGTCAGTAGAAAGAGGAGATGCCAGTGTCACACCATCGGCAGGAGGGAGGCTCAGAGCACCCTTTCCTCGCTGTGACCACGTCAGGCCTGGGGGGTTATTTTACTGAGGCCGGAGCTGTGCTTCTACTGCCATCTTCTCACTGAGACTTATGGATGTCCATGAGTTTTCCCATGGGGCAGGAGCTGTGCTCAGACTGCCATCTTCCCCACGGTGCCTCCATCAGCTTGAGGGACCGGGAAGCTCTTAGCAGTTATGTATTAGATCTCTAAGATTTATCTATCTAGTAGTTTCTAAGACTTATCTATCAGTTCCTCAAAACGCCCACCCTGTGGTCCTTGTTATCCATCACTCTACTCTCCCTTTACATGTTCAGCTTTTTTGGAGTTCACATATAAATAATATTATATAATTTTTGTCTTTCTCAGCCTGACTTATCTCACTTAGCATAATGCCTTCAAGGCCCATCAATAAATGTATCAAATTTCCTTTTTCCTCATAGCTGAATAATATCCCATTGCATGTATATGCCACGAGTTCCTTATCTATCCATCCATTGATGGACATTTAGGTTGTTTTCATATCTTGGCTATTATAAATATGGTGAAATAAATATAATATAATGCATATATCCCTTTGATATTGTTTAGATTTTCCTTGGATTTATATTCATATATAGAATTGCTGGATCACATCGCAGTTCTATTTTTATGTCTCAGACAAAACTCTATACTGTTTCCATAGTGGCTGAACCAATTTACACTCTCATGAACACTGTGCAAGGGTTCCATTATCTCCTCAATCAGGTTCAGCAGTTGTTATAGCTTGGCTTCGTGATGATAGTCATTCTTACAGATGTGAGGTGATATCTCATTGTGGTTTTTATTTTCATTACCCTAATACTTAGTGCAGTGGAGCATCTTTTTCAGATACTTGCTGACCATTTAGATGTCTTCTTTGGCAAACTGTTTGTTTTGATCCTCTGCCCATTTTTTATTTGGGTTGTTTGTTGTTATTGAATCGTGAGTTCTTTACATTACTGTTAGGTGTCAGTGAAGGATGATTTGAACTGAAAAAATAATTAAGATCGTTCACGAATCAAGAATAACAAGTAGTAAAACAGGAGAATAGTAAGTGAAAAAGTGATTTAGTGATAAATGATGATGAAGCTTTAGAATTCTCAAATTAATTGTTGGAAGAAAAGAAAAAACAAAGCTGACTCTTCAAGCTATCAGGATTCCTAGTGGAAACAGCTTATTTGAGGTGTCACAGAATTGGAAACCATAAAATTAGTTCTGTCCATCAAAATTAATCAGTTTTATAGAGAAATGTACTAATGATTCAATGCTTCTACTCACTGGAGGAGACACTGGCAAGAATCTGAAATAATATTCTAAACTCCCCAACTGCTGAATTATTTTCCTAATAAGTTCAGTAATTATTGCACATACTTCATACTTTTACCTTCGCTTAAATCAGTTCTGCTCCAAATATGACATGAGGGAAGATATTGCTGAACATTAGTCATTAATGTGCTTTGATTTATAGCAAATGGTGTTTAATATCCCTATAATTACTAATAAAACTATTTTATTTCATTTTTATATTCCTATGGAAGAGAGCTAAAAAGTCCTAATGGAATTGATTGTCAGAGTTATTTCTAAATTCAAAAATATAATTTCTCTAATATTAAAACTCTCTTTAGTTCTCTATATTTTACATCTTCAGCATAAAAAATAAAGAACTGAAAGAAAATATTACATTTCATAAAATTGACTTATTTAATATTTAGAAATCAACCCCGTTGTGTGAATATCATGTTCCTAACATTGACCAACATTGCACGTCCATATGTTAATTTCCTTATGGGTAAAATATTTCTAGAATTCTATCATACTTAAGATAGAATAAAGGTTTCTGGGTTGTATTTTCTTATTGGAAAACATCAACTATTTGAGAAACTTGGTTCTAAGATAGCTTTATATCTTCACACGAAGCAATTCAATTCACGGTTGTAATAAACACACATTTATATTATGAACGATACACAACAGTTTAACAGATAAAAATCCAAGTTGACAACTCAAAGAAAAATAACTTTCTTTGCCTAAACTTTAATTTCTACTTTGACCACCTCTATCCCAATCTCCCTCTGTGGGCTTATCCAAAATACATAAAGGATTTTCTTTTACGCTCCCAGACCTTAAGAGGTGGGAAGACTTCTTGTAGAGGGCTGGGGCTTGAGCACTGGGAAGGTGTATGGTCCTTGTTTGTTATCTGTTCACTATGGTGTCTCCTGAGATTCACAGTGCTCCTATCAAGTTTTATTTGTTAATTCATGGACACCTTTCCTGAATCCTTCCTCATTCCGATGTCAAGCATCCTGAGGTCTGGAGACCACACTGGATTATTCCGGTGCTCTCAAGCCACTTGGGAACCACAGGAAATGCTTAGAGGCTCCATTTACCTAGACTAGGCTTTTTTAACCAGGATTTCTCATCTAAACTACATACCAATAAATGACTTGAGAGACTGTTTTCTGAACTTTCCAGGCCTGCTATATAATCAGTACCATTCTAGATGCACAAGATAGTAAGTAAATTCTCTAGTGAAACCAACAATTTCTAGACTGCTGGGATGTAGTAGTGTTTTCAGACCTGTCTGGGAATAATATGGGAGTCTAACTAGGATTAAGGGGAGTGTGTAATACCCCTTCTCAGCAGTCCACAAATATATAAACCCTACTGACTTTTTCTCTGATTTGCTCACTGCCCAATCTGGAATATCATATATAGTAGGAAAGTTTGCTTTGGTTTGTTATTTATACATCTAAATTTTTTCTGTAATGTTTAAGCCTATTTGACAACCCAATGATTAGACACAGAATTGTGTGTAATGAGTGAATGAAGAATACCAAATTAATTGAGGAAGATTAAAGATAATCACTGGAGGGTGCCTCGGTGGCTTAGCCAGTTAAGCATCTGCCTTCTGCTGAGGTCATAATCCTGGACTCCTGGGATAAAGTCCCGCATTGGGCTCCCTGCTTAGCAGGGAATCTGCTTCTCCCTCTGTCCCTTCCCCTACTCTCATAAAAAAAGGAGTGGTGGTTGAGTATGGAATATAGATCAATATTTCAAAACTACTTGTATGCCACAAAGTTTAAAACTACTTGTATGCCACAATGTATGCCAATACAAGGTGACTATATAAAGTTCTATTAGAATTAACAATCTGAAATAAAACATAATATGATAAGTGGCTCACATAGAGTTGTTTTTAATTGAAATATGCAAGACATGAAAATAAATAATACCTATTGAACCTAGATCATGAAAATGACTTTTTCATGACATACCATTTGGTATGATATCTGTTAGATGTTATAATTTTACAAATAAGGAGGACAATGCTCAGAGAGGTTGACTAAGATAATAAAGGTGATTAGTGATGGAAGCTAGAGTTTAACACATGTTAGTCTCCCATTATCTTATATGTAAGGACAGAATATATTTAGGTAATGCTAATGAAATAAATATTTTTTAAATGTGTAATTAACATTACTATTAGATTCAGAGATCATCGGGTGAGACAGAAACTTGGGTGCCCTCCAGAACATCTACATATTTGTTCTAACAGTGACAGTGATTGATAAGAGGACACCAAATTTTCTGTGTAAACCATTTTTAAAACAGCTCCTATAATATAATTAAAGACACAAAATACACACAGCAGCTACAGGGGGCAGAGCACATAGTGGCATATCCTCATGAGTGTTCACACCTCCTAAAGATACCTCTGGTAAAAGAGAGGATGCTGTTAATGCAGGATAGTATTTTCTGTGAGTTTTCTTTACCCTTGGCCTCACCTGCTTTTTGGGAGACTCAGGCTTCTCACCAGGTGTGGAGAACTAATGTTTATTGTGACAGTGTACTGGCAGGTGGGCAGACAGACCAGTTTCCAGGAATGTAGGGCTAGTATTTAGACCTGTTTGAAACAGGTTTCTCTAGTGCCCCTGCCAATGGGTCACTAAAAATGTCCTTAATTTCTACAGAAAGAACTCTTTTTCTTTTTTTTTTAATCTCTGGGCCATATTTTATTTAAAAATACTTCTGGTATTCAACTGAAACTTATTTTTGTACAACTTTACTACATAGAGCCTAGAAGAAGGACTGCTGACCATCTACAATTTTACAATACTCCATAAGCCTTCAGATGAATCCCATATGTACACAGGTTTAAGAACCACTGATCTAAAACAGTAGTTCTTCACCTTGGTTGCACATTCTAATTACCTGAGGAATTTAAATAAAAATGACTATATCTGGTCTCATTCCAAGAAATTCTTATTTAATTGATTTGTGACTGATGAGGAAATCTGATTTTTAAAACCCCCCAGGCAATTTTAATGGGCAGCCCATATGGTAACACTGATTTAGAAGAATGGATGAACACTTTGTCCTTCAGTCCAGTCCTCCAAAATACTTCTCCTTTTTTCAAGATTGATATTTTAGTCTCTCTTTTCCACTATCACCTTTAATCCTATGTACCAGATCAGGTGGAATAAAATTCAAGATTCAGTATCTTCATTGTATATAGTACTGAAAATAATTTTTAAAAATATAATTACAATTTACCTCAATGAAATGTAGACATGATCCATCTACTAATATAAAAAGTCTTATATTTCATTGCACCTCCTTTCAGGCTTAGAATGTTTTCCTCCACTCCCTCAAAGTTAAGCATCATCACAGTTGTTGCTTCATTCAATGGGATGAAGGTTAAATGGCATAAATCTCTGATGGCCTGTGATATATATATAAAATGGAAAGAATACCTGTACAATTGTGACTGTACCCTATTTATCATCTACCTATTTTAAGGTATTTTACCATATTGTACAATACTGTACCTCTATTATATATATAGTATATATTATACTATATGTATATCTATATCTATATCATCTATAGCTATATTATCTATATCTATCTATATCTATATCATCTATAATCTGACCCTAGTTTCTAGGACCAAGATTCTAAAATACTTGTAACTTCTTCAGGGATAGAGATGATAAGAACATCTTTTATTTTTCATAATGCATTCCTTTCAACCATACCTGAATTTATGTTAATGAGAGGTTTCTTTCATGTTAATGAGAGGACTCTTGGTGGGCACTTCTATAGTTTCAGAAGGGGAGCATATTTCCAGAAGTACCAATGATGTGATTAGAGAATTGGACCTTGGGTTAGGGAAGAGAGGATAGAAATTGAATTAATCACTAATGGTGTATAACTTAATCCATCATGCCTATGTTTCTAATGATGGGGTTTAAAGTTCTGAAAGTTTATAAATTGCTGAACACACCCACATGCTAAAAGTTTGGCATACCCCAAACTCTTGAGGACAGAAATTTTCTGCACTCAGGATCCTTCCAGACCTTGCAGTGAAACTCTTCATCTGGTTATTCATTTCTATATCTTTAAATGTTTCTTAAAATTAACTAGTGATAGGGGCATGATGGCGGAAAGTAGGTGACCCTGTTTCAAAGGGTCCCTGGAATCTAAATATCTATAAGAACACTGTGAACACCCATGAAATCAACCTGAGATGTAAGACTACACACTTATGGATCTCTACGGGGGAAGAAGAGCATCAGCGAAGAGGTAAAGTGGAATGGGAGTGCTTGGACTGATTTCGGTGGACAAAAGGATGGGGAAGGGAGTCAACAGAAGTGACCCATTGGAAAGTAATACCCCAATATGAAAATGCCCTGTGCTTGTGGAGGAGCACCAAATTACAGTCTGGTTAAAAGCATTCAAAAACAATGGGCTTTAAGAGGCAACCAGGGAAAGCTAATGGGCCGCTGGCAGGGATATAAAGCTGTGGCTCTGGGCCAGGGATAGAAAGCACTCCTCCATGCCCCATGCCGCTTGAGGGAACCCAGCGGTGAGGGGAGTCTCTAAGGCCACAAGATAGTCTGCCGCTTGGCCTAGGCCCACGCAACCTGCAATGGAGGTGACTGCAGATTTCCACACCGCAAGCAGGATCACAGGGTCTTAGTGCTTTCAGCATGGGTGTGGGATCCAGAGAGCATTGGAGCAGAGCAAGCTCTCAGAAACCAATATAACTCCTGGTTTCTGAGGCAGAAGAGTGAAGTGACAAGCGGCGGCTTTGGGAGCCATTATGGCTAGCGTCTGCAGATGCATGCTACCTGTGCAAGGTGGCGGGGTGCAGGAGAAAATGCAGAGAGATTCTGTATGCCCTGTAGCATCCACAGGGGAGCTAACTGAGGCCTCTCTCTGAAATGGAGATTTGGGTGCAGACAGCTTTCTTTGCCCTAACTTTCCGAAAAGCTGCAAAAAGCCACAAAAGAACAAATCCTCCAGAGAACAAAAGACTTAAAACCCAGTTTCCATAAATCACAGCCCCTTGAAAGGGGCTAGGGAGACTCAACTCAGCAACATTGACTGAAAATAACACCGCAGGCCCCTCTCCCAGGAGTCAAGCCAGAAGAATAATAAGAAAACACCAAAGGGTCTCCATAAAACTGTAAAACCCCAACATTCAGGGGAAAATAAAATATATTAAGCTCTTGGTACTACCCCAAAACCTATATGTTTTATAAATATAGCTTTTCATTTCATTTCTTTTTTTTTTTTTAAGATTTTATTTATTTGACAGAAAGAAACAAAGCCAGAGAGAGAACACAAGCAGGGGGAGTGAGAGAGGGAGAAGCAGGCTTCCTGACAAGCAGGGAGCTCGATGTGGGACTCAATCCCAGGTCTCCGGGATCATGACCTGAGCCGAAGGTAGTCGCTTAACCAACTGAGCCACGCAGGCACCCCTTATTTTCTTTTTAACTTCTGTTTATTTTTATTTTTTAAGTTTTCATTTTAAATTTTAAATTCATTCTCATGGTTTTTGTTCTTTTATTTGTTAACCCACTTATTATTACAACGTGATACTTAGTATAACACTCCATAATAACTTCTTACCTTGAACTTTTTTCCAACACATATCTGTGTTTTTTTGGAGGGAGGGGGTTTCTGTTCTTTTTTTCTTTCTTCTTCTTTTCTTTTTTTTTTTTTCTTTTAAATACAGATATAGATATAAGGTTCAAGGTAATCCTTCATTCCTATTAAATACTATCCCTAAATATAAACCAGTTTTAATTTCCCCATATCTCTCTATATCTCTAGAAAGTGGAGACCTCTAAAAATAATAACAAGACACACCCAGCAAAAACTGAAATACTTTTCTTGCCCACAACCATGGTTTGTACTCACTTTCCCATCCTATTCTTCTGTCACTGTTTCTGTGGTTTTGTTTGTTTGTTTGTTTGTTTGTTTGTTGCCTTTGTAATATATAAATACTGTTCTTGGGGTTGTTTGAGTTGGGTTTAGCTTTTTGATTTCTTCCCTTCTTTACTTTTGATGATCTTTTTATTTACTCTTTTTTGGTTTTCTGCCATGTAAATCCTACCATTAGGGCCTGTTTTGGCCATTTTTTTGTTTTGTTTTGTTTTGTTTTTTTCTTCCTTTCTCTTTTTTTATCTTTTTTTTCTTTCTTCTTCCTTATTGGTAGTGACTTCTGATTGCTCTGAAACCTTCCAAGGAGCAACTCACTTGGATCGTGGTTGATATATTCCGCCATACATCTCCTCAACCACCTCTCACCAAAGTGACTCAGCGGAGGAACAACAAACAGAAGGAAAACTCAGAGACTGCAGCCCCTGTCACAGAACTACTGGATATGAACAAAAACAATGTGACAGAAATGGAATTTAGAGTGGCAATCATCCGAGCAATGGCTAAGTTGGAAAAGACCATTAGTGACAAGATAGAAGCTCTAAGGGCAGAACCAAAGGCTGAACGGGCAGAGGTTAAAAATGCCATCAGTGAGATCCAAACTAATCTAAGTACTCTAAGAGCTAAGGTAAATGAAGCTGAATAATACATTAGTGATTTAGAAGACAGATGGATTGAGAAGGCAGAGAAAGAGAAGCCTTGGAACAAACAGCAAAATCCCATGAAAATGGAATTAGGGAAATAAATGATGCCATGAAATGATCCAATATCAGAGTTATTAGAATCCCTGAGGGAGCTGAGAAAGAGAGAAGGCTAGAAGGTGTAGTTGAACAAATCATGGATGAAAATTTCCCTAATCTGGGGAATGAAACAAGCGCTCATATCCTGGAGGCAGAGAGGACACCCCCCAAGATAAATAAGGCTAGGAAAACCTCCAGGCACATAATTTCACATAATTGTGAAATTCATGAATCATAAATTCAAAGAATATACCTTAAAGGCAGCTAAGGGGGAAAGTTCACTAACATACAGAGGTAGAACCATAAGAATAACATCAGACCTATCCATAAAATTCTGGCAAGCCAGAAAGGGCTGGCAAGACATATTCAGGAAATTAAATTAAAAAAAATATATAACCAAGAATAATGTACACAGCAAGATTGACTTTCAAAATGGAAAGAGAGATAAAGATCTTCCAAGATGATCAAGATCTAAAAGATTATGTGACCACCAAGCCAGCACTACAAGAAATATTAAGGGGGAGTTTATAAAAGAGGAACAAACCCAAGAGTGACACAGAACAGAAATTTACAGAGGTCATCTATAGAAACAGGAACTTCACAGGCAACATGATGTCAATAAGAACATATCAATCAATAATCACTCTCAACGTGAATGGCCTAAATGATCCAATAAAATGGCACAGGATTGGGGTGCCTGGGTGGCTCAGTTGGTTAAGCAACTGCTTTCAGCTCAGGTCATGATCCCAGAGACCCAGGATCAAGTCCCACATCAGGCTCCCTGCTCGGCAGGAAGCCTGCTTCTCCCTCTCTCACTTCCCCTGCTTGTGTTCCCTCTCTGGCTGTGTTTCTCTCTGTCAAATAAATAAAATATTTAAAAAATACCCAAAACATTGCATTCAAAAAAAAAATGGCACAGGATTGCAGACTGGATAAAAAAACAGGACCTGTCCATATGCTGTCTACAAGAGACACATTTTGAATCTAAAGACACTTACAAACTGAAAGTAAGGGCATGGAGGACCACCTTTCATGACAATGGACCTCAAAAGAAAGCTGGGCTATCAATTATCATATCAGACAAATTAGATTTTAATCTAAATACTGTTGTCAGAAACACAGAAGGACACTACATCATTCTTAAAGGGTCTATACACCAAAAAGATCTAACAATTGCAGATATTTATGCCCTAACATGGTAGCAGACAACTACATAAGCCAACTATTAAGCAAAATAAAGAGTCATATTGATACAAATACCTTAATTGTAGGAGATCTTAACACACCACTTGCAGCAATGGACAGATCATCTAAACAGAAAATCAACAAAGAAATAAGAGTTTTGAATTAAATATTGGTCCAGATGGATCTGATAGATATATTCAGCATATTTCACCCTAAAACAGCAGAATACTCATTCTTCTTGACTACACATGGAACTTTCTCCAGAACAGACCACATACTAGGTCACAGGGCTCAATTGATATCAAAAGATTGATATTATTTCCTGCATATTCTCTGACCACATGCCTTGAAACTGGAACTCAGCCATAAGAAAAAGTTCAGAAAGAATTCAAACACTTGGAAGCTAAAGACTATCCTGCTGAAGAATCTTTGGATCAACTAGGAAATCAAAGAAGAACTTAAGCACTTCATGGAATCAATGAGAATGAAGATGCATTGATCTAAAACCTATAGGATACAGCAAAAGCAGTCCAAAGGGGGAATACATGGCCATTCAAGCTGCACTCAAAATGACTGAAAATCCCGAATACACCAACTCTCATTACAACTTAAAGAACTGGAAAATCAACAACAAATTAAGTCAATCCCACACACAAGATGGGAAATCCTTGATATTAGAGCAGAAATCAATGCATTAGAAACTAGAGCTACAGTACAAGAAGCTGGTTCTTTGAAAGAATTAATAAGATCAATAAACCATTGGCCAAACTAATCCAGAAGAAAAGGGAGAAGACACAAATTAATAAAATTATGAAGGAAAGGGGAGAGACCACAACAAACACCAAGGAAATAGAAACAATCATTAGAAATTACTTTAATCCCCAAACCAGACAAAGACCCCATCAAAAAGGAGAACTTCCCACCAATATCCCTGATAAATATGGATTCAAAATTCTTAACAAGATCCTTGCTAATAGGATCAATGAGTACATTAAAAAGATTATCCACCACAACTAGGTGTGATTTATCCCTGGGATGCAAGAGTGGTTCGACATTCGCAAATCAATCAACATGATAGAACAAATCAATAAGAGAAGAGAGAACTGCATGGTCTTCTCAATTGATGCAGAAAAGCATTTGAAAAGATACAACATCCATTCCTGATTAAAACTATTCCAGGTATAGGGATAGTGGGAACATTCCTCAACCTCATAAAATCTATCTATGAAAAACCCATAGCAAATATCATTCTCAATAGGGAAAAACCTGACAGCCTTCCCACTGAGATCAGGGACAAGACAAGGATGCCCACCCTCACCACTATTGTTCAACATAGTGTTAGAAGTTCTAGCAACAGCAATCAGACAACAAAAAGAAATAAGAGGTATTCAAATTGGCAAAGAAGAAATCAAACCCTCTCTCTTTGCAGAGGACATAATACTCTCTATGGAAAACCCAAAAGACTCTACCCCCAAACTACTAGAATTCATGCAACAATTCAGTAATGTGGCAGGATACAAAAAATCAGTGCACACAAATCAGTTGTGTGCTTATATACTAACAATAAAAATATATGAAGGGAAATCAGAGAATTGATTCCATTTACTATAGCACCAAAACCCATAAGATACCTAGGTGTAAACCAAACCAAAGAAGTTAAGGATCTGTACTTGAGGAACTACAGAACACTCATGAAAGAAATTGAAGACACTAAAAGATGGAAGAGCATTCCATGCTCATGGGTTGGAAGAATAAACACTTTTAAAATGTCTATATTGCCCATAGCAATCTATACTTTCAATGCCACCCTGATCAAAAGTCCAGCAACATTTTCAAAGCGTTGGAAAAATCTTAGAATTTATATGGAACCAAAAATGACCCGGAATTGCTAAGGAATTATTGAAAAAGAAAAACAAAGCTGGGATATCATGTTACCTGATTTCAAGCTTTATTCCAAAGCTGTGATCACCAAGACAGCATAGGTACTGGCACAAAAACAGACAAATAGAGCAATGGAACAGAGTAGAGAGTCCAGATATGGACCTAAAACTCTTTGGTCAAATCATCTTTGACAAAGTAGGAAAAAAAAATATCCAGGGGAAAAAAGACAGTCCTTTCAATTAATTATGTTGGGAAAAAATGGACAGATACATATAGAAGAATGAAACTAGACCATTTTCTTACACACACACAAAGATAAATTCAAAATGGATGAAAGCCCTCAACGTGAGACAGGAATCTATCAAAATCCTAGAGGAGAACATAGGTAGTACTTCACTGACAGTGGCCACAGCAAATTCTTCCAAGTCAAGCCTCCAAAGGCAAAGGAAACAAAAGTGAAAATGAACTTTTGGGACTTCCTCAAAATAAAAAGCTTCTGCACAGCAAAGGAAACTGTCAACAAAACAAAGAGGCAACCCACAGAATGGGAGAGGATATTTGCAAATGACACTACAGAAAAAGGGCTGGTATCCAAGATCTATAAAGAACTCCTCAAACTCAACAAACTAAAATAAAGACCACCACATAAAAAACTGGGCAGGAGTCATGAAGAGGCATTTCTCCACAGAAGACATACAAATGGCTAACAGACACTTGAAAAAATGTTTGTCATCACTAGCTATCAGGGAAATTCAAATAAAAACCACATTGAGATTCCACCTCACACAGTCAGAATGGCCACAATTAACAACACAAGAAACATGCTTCTTGGAGAGGCTGTGGAGAAAGGGGAACCCTCTTACAGTGTTGGTGGGAATGCAAGCTGGTGCAGCCCCTTTGGAAAATAGTGTCGAGATTCCTTAAAAAATTAAAAATAGAGCTACTTTATGACCTTGCAATTGCACTACCGGGTATTTATCCCAAAGATACAGATGTAGTGAAAAGAAGGACCATATGTACCCCAATGTTCATTGCAGCAATGACCACAATTGCCAAACTGTGGAAAGAGCCAAGGTGCCCTTCAGCAGACGAATGGATAAAGAAGGTATGGTCCATATATACAATGGAATACTATGCCTCCCTTAGAAAGGATGAATACCCAACTTTTGTAGCAATATGGACTGGATTGGAGGGGATTATGCTGAGTGAAATTAGCCAAGCACAGAAAGTCAAGTATCACATGGATTCACTTACTTGTAGAGCATAAAGTGTAATATAGAGGACAGTAGGAGAAAGAAAGGAAATGGGAAAGGGGGTAAATCCAGGAGGGAGATAAAACATGAAAGACTTTGAACTCAGAAACAAACTGAGGGTCTTGGTAGGGAGGGGTTGAGGGTGGGCGAGCCTGGTGGTGGGTATTGAGGGTATGTATTACATGGAGCACTGGATGTGGGGCATATGCAATGAATCTTGGAACACTGAAAAAATAAAATAAACAAAAATAACTGATGATAGTAAGTGAACTGTTTCCTTGAATTCTATGAGCATGCTAGAATATCATCAAATCCAAGGAGGGGTTTGTGAGAACTCCTTATCTATAGACTGTTCATCAGAAATACAGGTGTCCTGAATTCACAATTGGTATTTGAGGTGAAATGTAGTCTTGTGGGACTGAACCCCTAAACTATGGTCTATACTAACACCAGATAGTTACTGTCAGAATTGTTTAGTGTGAGAAAAATAAAATTTTATACATTTGGCAGCAGAAATGTTGAGAGTAGAAAAAAATATATCCTTTAGGCCAGTATAAAACTTGTTATATCTATTATCTACCCAATTCCAACAGAGGTTTCCTAGATTGTGGGTATTCTTTCAGGCAAGAGTGCTAGTGAAAATGTTGTGAATAAGAGTCCCAATCAAACTAACAATGGACATTATTAGGAGAAAGAAATTAAAACTGTTGATATTGTAATACTACTTAAACTATATTGACCATTTCACAGATGAAACTTCTTTGTTAGAAGGATATTATTCCCTTGATTAATATCTTTTGTGATAGACATTGCACCACTGACTAAATCAGCCAAATGATTTTTGCATTCAATCTGACTTAGCTGCCTTCTTCACAAAGATATAAAGAACCATTTCATTAGATGTTTTCCTGAAGTGAATATTTAGAATTTGCACAACTTTCTTTTTCCTGTGTAATTTATTAATACTTTTAGAAAAAGAATAAAGTTGTTTTAATGAACTTACATTAGTCTCCCTTGACAAATTATTTATTTTCTATGCCAGTAGTTTTTAAACAGTGGGTCTTGGAAAAGTTCCCATCTGGCAGTATTATAGCCACCTGAAGAATTTAATAAATATACAGATTCCTAGTCTGTACCTAAGGGAAATCTGTTTCAGTAGATCAAGTTTATACCTGAGACTCTACATTTCATAAGCTGAATTTCTGGTGAGAGTCTAATATGAGTCATATTTGGATGACTGATTTAGGTCAGTGATTCTTAATTATACTGGCATATTGGTTTACCTTTTTTAATCTAGGTAGGACTGTCACATCAGTATACCAGGCAGTATAATAAAATATTGAAGTACAATTTGGTAAAAGAATGAAGAATGAATATTCAAAAAGTTTCTCAGCTAATTCTGAAATCATTTCTTCTTGTTCACTAAAAACAAATGTTCTAAGCAGTCACAAACTATACATTTAATAGGGCAATGATATTGATAAAGGTTCTTAGGTGAAAATGAAAAAAATATAGATGGTTTAAAGGAAATATATTTATTTTAGGGTATTTTGTAGCTTATAGAATTTCCAAAGACCCACAGAACAAAGATTGTATACTACCTAGCCAACAAAATTGTGGTTGACAGAAATATACAAAATGTTAAGGAAGTATCAGTAGAAATTCTGTCATAGCTGATCTAGAAAAGGAAAAGCCTCTGCTCTACATACATCTAGTCACCCCATTTTCTGGTACAAGGTCAAGTGCTTACATTTGAGGTGCAGTCTTAAACTGGACCCTGTACTTTGAGGATGGGGAGAGACCCAAGGAAGAGGCAGACCACTTTAACTTTCGAAGTGGTAGGTTTATTAAAGGAAATCTACATACAAGTCTTGTCTTGAGTGGCCACAAAACTATTAGATCTTTGAACAAGCCTGCCAAATTGTAGAAGTTACAAAGATACCTTACCTGGGTTCAGTTACATATACTCTGCAGTGTATTTGGGCAACTTTGAGCACAAGAAAAACAAGAAAAGTTCACATTCTAAGACAGGAGATCAGGGTGAGGAACCTCTGATAGCCCATATTTAGCTCACAAGTCAACTGATAGTTATATCTTCCGGATGACCTCCAACAATCTAGGTCAAAGAATCTTACTCTTAAGATTATATATATATAATCATATATATATATATATATATACACACACACAAATACATATATATATATATATATATATATATATATATATATTTGTAAGGGCTCATTATTTGCCTGAATGAAGTCTTCCTCCTTTTCTCAGTCTTCAAGACACCTTAATATCTGTCTTCTACTTTCTTAGATCTCACATTCCTTGGATTATCCAATAATCTTCGTGATTAAGGAAATACATAGTCATGTTGAAGAGCTAAATAAAAAGAAAATCATGATGTTTGTCCATACATGTTAGGAAAATTGGTACGTGCTCATTTAAAAAATACATATTTACTTACATTTGTCAAGTTACATATGTCCACATATCACATAATATTTAGAACAGCAATGAGAATGCTAGAGATTTTGTAATGTTGTATTGGTTACCTCCAGAACCTCAATTTATTTTTGTCTGATTTACATGGTAGGTTTCTTATAATAGAAGGGTTCCATTGCCTAAAAACTCATAAATTTGTAGAATTAAGCTTTTATTTTGGGTCAAAACTTAGGCTACCACTGAGTGATTCAATTCTCTAATCATCTCAAAGACCACTGAAATAAAATCATTGATAAACAGATAGGAAAGCAAAAATGGCTATTTTGTAGAAAATCGAATGAATAGCTATGGTACTGCAAGCAGAGCCGCTGCTCCTTGGTCCTGGCCTATCGTAAGGGTAACAGGGCGCCACAAATGAGGTGTCGGGCTTCCATGACAATCTACATTGCCTGAAACCACAGAAATTCCAGTTGCTTCTGGGTGTTCCTTGGGTCAATTCACAGTAACTGATAACAGAGTCATTTTCTTGGAATGAATGTGTGACTCACTGCTTATTCATGAAGGAAGACAATTTGGTTCTGTTGTTGAGCTTGGGGTCACATAGAAGTTGTCTCTAGTTTACATTCCAGAAAACGTACTTGTGAAGAACAATTCACTCTACTTTCCACATTTTTAAAATCCATTTTAGTGACTGATCTCTTAGGTAGAAATTTATACAATGCCACTTAAAGGAATAAATTATTTAATGTGTCCATGGAAACCACTTCCTATACCAAACAAGCATTTAGCATAAGAATTTACAAATTAAGAAAAATGGAAAGGATTAATAAGTTAAGATGATTTCCTTGGCTGGTGAGGCAAAGCTGCGAGTTGCTGTAAAACCACCAGCTCTTTTGATTAAAACTTAATTCTTTGAGAAAGCAATATTGAACAGCTCAAATGTGGTGGTCTAAATTTAGGAAGCTTTACTGGAAGGGCTGCTTTCTCCTCTTAATGCTTTCTTTTAGATTCAAATGAATCTAAGGAATTTAACATTCTCAGAAAGAAGAGAGAATTACAGGGCATTAAATTTGCCTTCCTTTTCAAAGACATCATGTTATTCTTACTTGAGTGTCACAGTAAACCAGCTTGCAATTAGAGAAAGTCTTCACCAGCTAAGCCCTTTTGTAGTTCATGCTCTGCAGGCACTTCCTGGCAGCCCCATTTTGGTGCCTCCTGGAAGCAATTTGATATTTAAACCATTAGCAGAATGATAAGTGTGGACAGGACTCATGCAACACAGCCTTCTGACTGATAGAGAATTACAAAAGATTGCACTTAGGGCAATTTGTGACCCTGAAAAGCGTCTGATGGCAGGACATAGGACAGAAGGAAGTGGGCAGGATGAAACTGATGGACAGAGGTAGATAGACATTTATAGCAAGATCTGCTGGAGAGACAAAAAAGTGGTATGAGGCAGGTGGTACAGCCTGTCAATGGAGGGAAATAAAAGGGGATGATTGCCTGATGCCAATCGTATGCATGATTTTTAGACACTCTTTTGAATTACTCAACTATTGATCATACACAAAGTCCCTGATACTTAATAAGCCATTCTTTTGCTTTCTTCATCTTATTGTCAGTGTTTAGTAACATGGATGGCAGCCTGACATGCTGTGGAAAGATGAGGTAATGTTATGATTGCCTTAACAATTATAATAGCTGACAAACTGAAACAAACAGCAAAAGTGGGATTTTAAAAGCCAACCTTTTATTCCTCCCTTATTTAACTTTTAATTGGAAACACTTGGCTTTTATTTACTCTAAAAAGTAATGATTTTTGCCAGAGGAAGATCTATCCCTTTAATGTCAAGAATGATTCTCATCTTGCAAAAAAAGAAAGTAGGAAATAATGGATCTTGGAGCATTCATTTATTTATGAGATTCAATTTGCCCAGTTCTTTAAAGTATGCTATATTCCTCCTCTGGTCCTGGACATTTACATAAAATTCAAATGTCCATGCTAATTACATTTGTTAAATCTTCTTTAAGGAGAAAGTCTGAGACTACATTCAAGGTTTCAAATTCCAGACTAGAGTTGGCCAAAATTTTCCTTTGAAAACTGAGTTATTTCCATCATAAATATGGTTGAACTGGAAGGAAAGATGACTGGATTCTGTTCTACCTCTGTAAATCATTTCTAATAAATTAGGCCCAACTTTACATCACAAATAATGTTATCATTTACTTTTGCTTTGTGGAATTCCTCTGTGGAATCCTAAGCTTTAGATGTTAAGTCAGATATTTCAGTATAAAGTGCCTTTATACTGAAAACAACAATTAGACTATGAGTTAGAATTTCTGACCCAGGGTATCCTTCACTGATGAAGGAAAGATGTTGGGGTTTGAAGCCAATAGCCAAGAAAGAATTCTTGAGGCACGTCTGGTGCATAAAGGTGCTTTTATTAAAGCACTGTGACAGGGTTGCTGGACAGAAACTGCACAAGGGTCACGAGGAGTGGCCCTTTTATGTACTTTCAAGTTGGAAGGGTTAATGTAAGACTCTAAGGAATTTTGGAAGCAAGGTTTCCAGGATCTTGAGGGGCCAGCTATGGTTAGGAAAAGGTCATTGTCTAATAAAACCTTAGACATGAGACCCTTCAGATGTATATCATTGGGGCCTGGGGAATGATTGCCAACATGTATCTTGGGAAGTAGAGATAAGGGAAGTTTCCAAAGAATTTTTACATGTCAAAGTAGACTTAAGGGATCCTGGGGGTCAGACTAAGATTTTCTTTCACCCCCAGCAAAGTATTAACATAGAGGTAGCTGAGTTTCTAAAGGAATGCCACTCTTCCTGTTTCAAGGACTTGTCAGTGGGCTGTAGGCAGTAAGGAAATTTAATTTTTCTTTTGCCTCTCCTCCCACATCATTCACTATTGCTCCCAGGGCAGGATCTGACTAACTAAACCACCAACACTGCTTCAGAACTTCATTGATGGTGGGTAGTGATAAACCTTCTCCTGTGGATTCTGAGCATTGTTATTGGTCTGCTGTCCTCGGGTGCCTGCCATCCTTATCTTTAAGTGTATATACCTAGGATTCTAGCCTTCCTTCTGTTAACTAGGACAATAGGATTATAACATTTAGGGTTGGAAAGGTCACTAGAAGTCATCAAGTCACTCTGAGTTTCCAGATCACACAGATCCCGAGAGGTAAGAACAAGCCTCTACCTGTGGTTCTGTCCTTAATACAAATCCTCTTTGAAAATCACTCACTACTTAATACTTGTTTGTGTTGCACAGAAGTGGTAGGTGGGGTGGATTTTGAAAATGTTACTTTAAAAAATTTTTTTTTATTTATTTGACAGAGAGAAACACAGCCAGAGAGGGAACACAAGCAGGGGGAGTGAGAGAGGGAGAAGCAGGCTTCCTGCCAAGCAGGGAGCCCAATGTGGGACTCGATCCCGGGTCTTTAGGATCATGACCTGAGTTGAAGGCAGTCGCTTAACCAACTGAGCCACCCAGGCGCCCCTGAAAATGTTACTTTTTATGGAGAAAACATTCATTTGGGAAAAAAAAAGTATAACCTCATTTAGGTATCTTTTATATATATGACTATTTTTGTGAAATAAGAAATGTGTGTGTTACAGGGAGCTAAATTTGAAAAGGTTTTATATTGGAAAAACTTTAAGAGGTGCTAATTCAAATTATCTATGGATGTGCTCATTTGAAATCCTACAGAACTTTACAGGAACCCAACCTTCTTTATTTCTGCTAGTTTTGTGAGAAGCAGGCAAAAGCTTAAATGTAAGAGTAAGGTAAGAATCCATCGGTACTTTAGCACAACAAAGAACTGTGTTGTTTTCTGAAGTAGGGACTTCCACAATATAAAACACATACAGAAGTGACTCATTTCGCCAGGAAAAAAATGAAAAGAAAAAAGACTAAATAAAGGACTTTTCTTTGTGTCTTTTGATCTGTCAGTAGGAGTAAGCCCATAACAAAGCAGACATATTCCCTTGCTTTTCCACTCCTCTCCTGTTGTGTGCTGCTTTCAGTCACTGGAAAGGGCCCAGATAATAGTGCAGAGGAGCCATTAAAACTTTACTTTAGGGCAGCAGAGACCCGGACTGGACTCTCACAATAGCGCACCAACCGCAAAAGCTACATAAAAGAGTCTCTACTGTTGTTATTATTGCTGTTCCCAATTTAGAATTTAGCAATTGATTTGGACAAAAAAAGATAGGTTGAAATAGGCAAACATTATTAAACACTTAGTACATAATTAATTGTTTAAAGCAATTGTGACAATAAGAAATATATATTGAGGTTTTGTCTCTGGTTCCTGACAGGTCCCTGAATTCCCTGGGTTATGAGAGTGATAACTGAAATGCCCCAGATTCGGAGACCCCCCAAAGACGACCACCAGAGTCCAGAGTCAAAACCAAAGGGCAAGGGTCGTTTATTGCGAATTCGAACCCGGACCTCCGTGTACTCGTTACCGGTGACGCTAAGAGGCCCAGTGCAGCAGATTTTACAGCTTTTTATAGATAGGCACAAACAAATTCAGAACTTTTCGCGGTACTTGGACTCTTATTGGCTAACATTCAAATTTAAACACCAGCATGATCTGGTTGGTTCCCGTGCTTATTAACTGAAATCACAGAGGGGCAATTCCTCTTACAACACTCAGCATGAAAGGGGGAAGGGTGAGTCTTTCAAAGTAGCCACATTCCTGGGGTCAACTGGCCCGGTAGGGGGCTCCGGTGTGGTTACCTACCCACATTCCCGGAGTCATTAGCCATATTCCTGGAGCCTAATGGCCATTATCCTTCATCCCAAAGGGCACAGAGAGAGAGACCTTGTGATTTCGGGGTGGCCATAGGAGGGCTGCTAGTGGTTTTTTCCACTTTTTAGGGTCTAGCAAGTGAGTGTACAGAATCCAGGAGGCTATTAGAGATATAAGGCATAACGGTCCTCATTTTATTTTTCATGCTTCTCAATAACATCTTTCCTTACTCATAATAAGCCCCTTTCAACCATGCCTGAGTTTATGCAAATAAGGTGACTTTTGGTGGCCCTTAGGTAGCACCAGAATGGGGACTGCTTGCCATGAGATTGGATGATTGGAATTTAGAGCTCCAGCCCCAAACTCTGGGGAGGAAGAAGGGGTTGGGGATGGAGTCAATTACCAATGACTGATGATCTAATCAATTATGCCCATGTAATGGAACAGCCATAGAAATCTCTAAGCAACAGGGTTTGAAGAACTTCCAGACTGGTGAACAGCTTTCAGGTTGGTGAACACAGCAAAGTGCTGGGAGGATGGTGTGCCTGGAGAAGACAAGGAAGCCCTGCTCCTCTGCTCCTCATACCCCACAACTGCCCTATGTATCTCTTCCATCTGTTCCTGAGCTATATCCTTTACAATAAATTGGTAAAGTATTTCTCTGAGTTCTGTGAGCTGTTCTATTACATTATTGAGGGGAGTTATGAGAACTTCCTGACTGGGATTTGTGAATGCATTCTGGAGTGGGGACAATCTTGTGGGCCTGAGCCCTTACACTGTGAGTTTTGTGCTAGTCCAATGCAACAAATGTCATAATTGAAGTGAGCTATATAACACCCATTGGTGTCTGGAGACTTGGAAAACTGGTTGTGTGATGAAAGACACCTGTGCACTGGGTATCAGAAATCTTCAAGGGAAATATATACGAAGGACCTCAGAAAAAAAAGATATTTTCAAACATTTTGTAAGTCCTCACATCTTGATTTTGTAAAATTTGAATTAAATAAGTCTATGAAAGTATTTTTTTTAAGTTTTATTTATTTGACAGAGAGAAACATGCTAGAGAGGGAACACAAGCAGAGGGACTGAGAGAGGGAGAAGCAGGAAGCCTGCTGTGGGGCTCGATCCCAGGTCTCCAAGATCATGACCTGAACCGAAAGCAGTCGCTTAACCAACTGAGCCACCCAGGCACCCCTGTGAAAGTATTTTTATGAAATAATAAAGCTCAATAGTTTTAGCCATGAAAAGATTCCTGGAGACACTTATTATTTCATTTTTAGAGTCTTTATTCCTCTGTTCTCCATCTTTCTATCTCTCTCTCCCTATCTCCTACATTTAATGAGAAGTGTCTATGTATTAATCACTTTTCCAGAAAGAGAGCGCAGTAATCAGTCCAGACCCTTCATAAGTAGAAAGGCTGATATGTAAACAAATTTCTGTAACAAAATGTATTTTTTTAAAGGAAATAATATTTACTTCTCTGAGGGACCATAGAAACCTTGCCATTTGGGGAAGCAGATAACATTTAAGATGCAACTTGAAGAATGAATGTCATTTTAACAATGCTACAATTTTAACATAAAACAATAACAGAGATTTTTTTAAAAGTGCTCAGAAAAACTATGAGTAGTCTGGGCTTCATTGGATTAGAATTCATGGAGGAATATTTATTTTGGTAGTATAGGAATACATAAACTGAGAATGGCAAGGCTATTTGGAATTATATTGTGGAAGTTATGGTTGGAGTGCCAAGAACTTTGCATTAATTTCTTTAAGTAATGGCAATCTAGTGTATACTTTTCAAAGAGAAAATAGATTAATCTGTTTGGGTTAAGAAATCATTCTTTTGGAGTAGAATGAGGGATGGAAAGACAAGAGTGTGGGGCAAGGTATTAATTCATGCAATGTAGGAAGCATACCCACAGAAAGGTGATACAGAGGAGAAAGGATAGAAGCAGAGAATGTGAGAATCATTATAGAAAACCAATGTATTATTCATTTATTAATTCATTCATTCATTCACTTAAAAATATATGAGCTAACTATTGAAGAAAATGCTTAGCTTCTCTTCATTGCAAAAGAAGCTAAAAAATGTGTAGACCAGAAAACATAGAAGGCCAAAGGATATTTCTGAGCCATAAAACATGCCATTTCAAGAGTTGGGAGTGGAAAGTTATTGACAATTAAGCAAAGATTGGGTTTGACAGACTTAGTAAGTCATACTGAATTTGAATTTATTTTGAGTTTTATAGAGGACATAAATAGGTTCTTCATCACATTTGTGTTTTAGTGTGATTTTTTTGGTAGCAACATGGTATTAAATTTGAAGAAGTAATGGCTCATTGAGTTCATCTCTGTGATCATTTTGCCTTGGAGAATGAAGAAATAATAGAATACATGAGCCACACTTTAGTCAAAAGACATTATCATAATTATAACCTCTATAAAATGGTGAACCTCATCCTTCATAATTATTTTGAACTTGGTCAAAAAAATCTGGCCATGAGAATATTTTTCTAAATATTATAAAATATTGTTTTTAAACAAGACCAAGAAGTGGTACCACCTCTTCTGACCGCTCAGCAGAAGTAAAACATCAATGAAAACTAAGTCACACTTACGGCAGAAGTACCTTGAAAGGAGAGTGAACAGTGACAAGTAACATTTACTCTGATAGGTACTTCCATATTTGTTTACTATATTCAACAGTGTTCAATTTTTTTAAAAAAAATTATTTTAGCATTCTTTTAAAAATGTGTTCAATATTCAATCACATAAAATTATAGAGTTTAATTTATTAATTAAAGTTAACAGAATTTGATAATCTGTTTCTCTGTGCTAACTCACTAAAATAATTCAGAGACCAAATTGGACATAAGAAAATCTGGCTAGGGGCGCCTGGGTGGCTCAGTTGGTTAAGCGACTGCCTTCGGCTCAGGTCATGATCCTGGAGACCCAGGATCGAGTCTCACATCGGGATCCCTGCTACATGGGAAGCCTACTTCTCCCTCTCTCACTCCCCCTGCTTGTGTTCCCTCTCTGGCTGTGTTTCTCTCTGTCAAATAAATAAAATCTTTTTTTTTTTTTTTAAGTCATCTATTGAGAATAAGTGGAACCAAAGAAGTTGAGTTGCACGTTAAAGTCTGAAAAATCAGAGAGATAAGAACGCTCTCCTTGATTCATAGAATTTCCAGGCAACCTAAGGTATAGAGGCTTTGATTCAAACATCTTACCATCTCTATAAGCATACACAGAAGCTTAGGTTTAGAAGCAATTGATTAAGGATCAATAAAAGGGATCAAATCAGGGATGGTTTTTAAAAGATTAAAAGCAGAAGAAGCTGAACATATTAGCAACAGAGTGCAGAATAGTGAGCCTATTGAATATACATGTACGAGTAGAACAATCATCATCTACAGACCAGAAGAGAACAGAGTTTTAAAAAAGTGAGTATCAAAGAGAGAGAAGTCAAAGATGTCTCCATGTTTTCTCACGTAAATTATTGAAATACTACCTAAACATCAGTCATGATGGAGTGTATGAGAGAAGCATGACATGGATAAAACCACTATCAGGATGTTTTGAGTTATTGTCAAGAAATCCATGGGAAGAAGATAAGTAAGTATGGAAGTGAGTGGTGGAGACAAATATATATTTTGAAATTATAAACACATGAGATATCTATGAATTAATGAGTATTTAAAATAAAGGGAAAAAAAGAGAAAAAAGAAAATCACCAAGGAAATGGGGAGTAAAAGAAAAAGAAATACTTCCAAGGAGAATATTATAGGAAAATATTTATTGAAGATAGGCAAATCAGGGAGTAACCAAGAAGACAGAAAAGGAGAAGTTAAGAAATATGAAAGTACTCAAGATAAACAGTATGAAGAATAAAACATACAACAAAATTGAATATGAAGATAACATCAATACTCTAGAGTTCAAATGGGTGGTGAGAAAAATAATACAATATTCAGTTTCTTTGCAAACCTAGGTTCTGAGAACCTAAGATCTTTTCTAAAGCTCAATCAAATGTAACCACATGTAAAGAAGTAATGAAATAAAACTCTTTTAAAGAAATATTACTTGGATTCTGTATTTGACAAAAGTAAAAGGTAAACTCACACACACACACACACACACACACACACACACACACCCCAAACAAAAACAAAACAAAATAAAAGGAGAAGGAAAGTAAATGGGAACTAGGGTAATCCAGGGAGAGAAATGAAACAACAGAGACTTTGGACACAGAAACAAACTGAGGGACTTGGAGGGAGGGGGTGGGCGATGGGAGAGCCTGGTGGTGGGTACTGGGGACACCTAAAGCGTGGAGCACTGGGTGTGGGGAATGGGGAATGTATCTTGGAACACTGGAAAAAAATTTAAATAACAATAAAAAGTAAATAAATAAATATAAAATAAAATAGGAGTTTCCATATCAGAAAAAAAAAAACCCAAACAAACAAAATCATATACACATACACACAGCAATTTAGTCATTCTGTTAAATATCAACATTACATTAAATTAACAACGATTTTATTTATTTATATTATTAATTTATTTTTTAAGGTTTTATTTATTTATTTGACAGAGAGATACAGTGAGAGAGACACAAGCAGGGGGAGTGGGAGAGGTAGAAGCAGGCTGCCTACCCAGCAAGGAGCCTGATACAGGGCTGGATCCCAGGACTTTGGGATCATGACCTGAGCTGAAGGCAGACACTTAATGCCTGAGCCACCCTGGTGCCCCAACAATGATTTTAGTTACGTGAATTCATGTGGTTAAGAACTTTGAGTTTGAGTTGCTCACGCTAAAAAGTTGTGTGACCTTGGATAAATTGCAGAATCTTCCTGATTGGCATTACTTTTAGTGTGAAATAATGAAAGCATTCATTATAAATATGACTCAGCTTAATTGTCACAATTGCCATAATTAATTAAGAAGTTGAGACCAGAAAGGTAATGGTGTTGATATGCTAATTCTCTTAACTTCTCTTATGAATTTCTCTTTGGACATAATCACTATTCTGATGCTAATTCACATTACATTAATTTTCACATGGATCTTGATAAGTCAGTCACACAGTCAAAACTCAAACTATGAGAATACTGTATATGAAATATAATACTCTTCACAAAGTAGCACCCTTAATAAAATATATTAATTTTACACTATAATAAATAAACATTTTTGTCATTATATTGAAATAGATTGGAAGATGCAAGCCATACTAATGTAGGTAAACATCTGAATATGTTTACCAAGACCATACTGATCATCTCTAGCAATGAGAATGCTTATTATGAAGATAATTAGACTATAAATATAGGGAATATTATTTCTAAACAAGTCCCCCCCCCAATGTGTAGACACCACATTTAACATTACTGAGTTAGATTGAAGACTGAATTTGAGTTTTATAAAATAAACACCATCCTTTATTCACTTCTGTCTACTAAATCCAGTTGCTAAGGAAATCAGCAACTTGAAGAATAAGGTAGCAGGGAAATGTAACAAAAGTGCCTGGTTAATGGTTTCTGAAGGAAGCAAATGCAGGGGCTCATCTGAACCTTACCTGTGTCAATTACTTATGTGAACAGTTAACAGGCTACCTTTCAAAACACTGCAAATGGCATCAGTGAGCTAACCAGAGGAAATTGGACTCTAGATGTCGCATAAGTCAATGACTTTGCCAAGATTTTGATCAGAAGTATACACGTGGCAGTTGGAATTTAGCATGGGTAAGTGAAGTTTCCATAATAAAATTTAAATATTAATTGTAACTTTAAAGTAAAAAGCAAATAATGCAAGCAAAAGACTTAGCAAAATTAAGTGGATTTTAATACATTTTACTTTCAAATTTATATTCTCAAAGACAACAAATAGATTGGGAAAAAGATCCAATAAATACAAATCTAATCCTAACAAATTGTGTCCTGCATATATCACATTTTTACCAAGACTGCTAACTTCTATTTAGATCAATCATGCATGAGCTAAATATTTCAACTCTAATAATAGATACTGTTGCTCCCAATATTTTGAAAAGTAACAAAACATGAAGTCTAAAAATTTTGTCTCATCTCTGCCACATGTAGCCATTTTTGGTCATATTTTTCTCATCTGCATAATGAGAAGTCTATAAAATATGTCTGACAAAATAGCTTAAAATAAATATCTCTTTTAATTGAGGCAAATTTATTTACATAGACAAGATGATTTATTTGTATTTTATGACAAAAAGTCATCAAAGGATAACTAGTCTGAGATCAAAAACCAAGAGTTCAAATTGGTTATGCTGATGAGTTATGCTACCTTGTGCAAACCTCTAAAACTATGGATAGGCTCAAACCACTTCTTTTTTTTCTAGTTTATGATTCTTATTTATTTTTAATTAACCTTATAGTCTCCTTTATAATGTTTCTTATTCTTTAATACAGGATCCAGTCAAAAGTGAAATATTTAACTACTTGTCATGTCTCTTTAGTCTTTTTCAGTGTGGAATATTAACAGCCATTTTTTGTCTTTATGACGCTGACATTGTTGAAGGAGATAGTTCTTTATTATTACTATTATTATTATTACTATTACAATGTTCCTCATTTTAGTTTTATTTGATGTTCCTTCAAAATTAGATTCAAATTATGAATTTCCAGCTACAACAGTGCTTCATTGATAGTGTATCTTTCTCAGGATATTTCTTCTAAGAGCACATGAGGAGTATCTGTCCCTCATGTTAATTTTGATCACCTGGGGAAAATGCTGTATGCTTCTCTACTGTATAGTTATAATTTTTTATTGTTACTTAATTTTTCCCAGTGTTCCAAGATTCAGTCCCCATTCCCCACACCCAGTGCTCCATGCAATAGGTGCCCTCAGTACCCTCCACCAGGCTCTCCCTTCCACTACCCCCCTCCCTCCAAGTCCCTCAGTTTGTTTCTGTGTCCGAAGTCTCTCTTGTTTCATTTCTCTCCCTGGATTACCCTACTTCCCATTTACTTTCCTTCTCCCACTGTCCTCCAGTTTACCCCTTATGCACCACAAGTAAGTGAAACCATGTGATACTTGACTTTCTCTACTTGACTTATTTTACTCAGCATAATCTCTTCCAATCCTGTCCATGTTGCTACAAAAGTTGGATATTCATACTTTCTGATGGAGGTATAGTATTCCATTGTATACATGTACCACATCTTCTTTATCCATTCATCTGTTGAAGGGCACCTTGGCTCTTTCCACAGTTTGGCGATTGTGGCCATTGCTGTAATGAAACTGGGGTACATATGGCCCTTCTTTTCGCCACATCTGTATCTTTGGGGTAAATGCCCAGTAGTGCAATTGCAGGGTCATAGGGTAGCTCTATTTTTAATTTTTTAAGGAATCTCCACACTGTTTTCCAAAGCGGCTGCACCAGCTTGCATTCCCACCAACAGTATAAGAGAGTTCTCCTTTCTCCACAACCTCTCCAACACTTGTTGTTTCCTGACTTGTTAATGTTGGCCATTCTGACTGGTGTAAGGTGGTATCTCAGTGTGGTTTTGATTTGAATTTCCCTGATAGCTAGTGACGCTGAACATTTTGTCATGTGTCTGTTAGCCATTTGTATATCTTCTATGGAGAAGTGCCTCTTCATGTCTCTTGCCCATTTTTTGATGTGTTCAAACCACTTCTAATGTCTCATGTCATGTTTTTCAGCCAATGGACAAAGAGAGTAAAGGTTCTCTCTCTTTGGTATACAAAGAGGCCTACTTAGAAAAGGAAATTCTATTTCCAAGGAAAGCATTTAGTAAGAAGTTTTATGATTTTGATTTCTCTATATCTAACCACCATAATAGATTTCAAAAGCAACATTTATTGCAGTTATAAAAGTTCCATAGAAACATAATTACACTTCCCCACAGAATACTAATATATAGAAAGTCACCATTTTGTAAGCTTTCCGAACTCCAAGTTTCAAAATATCTCAAGAAGTTATCCTCAGTTTTCAAAAGGTGTTTCCAAACATTGTAATGGCTTAATTCTTGTTTGTCCATGAGGGAAATTCTCTATAACATAGCTGGAGAAGTAAGACATAGGTATGAAAAATTGCTGTTACTCTCTCGTGGGTTGGAGTTTACTATTCCCTTACCTAACTGCAGATGCCCTGTTAAGTCATCTTTCACGAACCACTGCTCTTCGCTGCCAAAAAGCAGTTTATAAAATGTTGCAGGAAATGTGCAATTTTGATTTCCTTCAGGAGGCTCAATAATGGATACTTATCTCTTCTGCTGTCAAGCAAGGCATTTTCCTAAGTCCTTTTTAATTAAAAGGAGGAGAAATAGAGGGAGAAGGAAGAAAAGTTTTTTTTTCTTTCTCTCTTCCTTATCTAAGAACAGACAATGCCCATTCATCTTCTTGGTGTCATCTTTGACTTTTACTCTATAGATATTATGCAAAGGAAAACTGGGGGCCTTTTCTCTCCACCAGAAGAGTTAGATTGTGTGTCCAACATTCTCCAGAGGCCATGCTAAAGCAGTGCTCTAATGAATACTCAGTTGTGAGATACAAATGTGTACAATTAAATGTTTTCCAGGAAAAGAGAGATGTTAAATTTATTAAAATATGAAAAATGAGGGTGTCTAGGTGGCTCATGGGTTGAGCCTCTGCCTTTGGCTCAGGTCATAATCTCAGGGTCCTGGGATTGTGGCCTGTCTCAGGCTCTCTGCTCAGAGGGGAGCCTGCTTCCTCCTCTCTCTCTGCCTGCCTCTCTGCCTGCTTGAGGTCTTTCTCTCTCTGTCAAATAAATAAATAAATCTTTAAAAATATAAAAAATGATATCTAAACAGTTATAGGCATGACATTACTATTATTTGTTTATAAATAACTCACAAGTTAGAACTGTAAGGAAGTGTAAAGCTGAGCCCCTTATACCTTTATAATGATGGCCTTTTTCTTCTCAATCCAGAACCCTTGTAGAGTGATTACTTCCTTGTCAAGTTATCAACCCTTCAAGGGGAGATCATGTCTTAGCCATTGTTATCTCCCCAATAACAAAAGAAGAGCTAACATAGACTAGGACAGTGTTTTCAAATTGTGAATAATACACTGGTATCTAATATCCTTTTGGTAGTCCTGACTAGCAGAGAGAGGGGGTAAAGAAAAAGAAGAAAGAGATACATAAATGGATAGTTAAATGATAGATGATAGAAAGGTATAGAGATGATAGATAGTTAGGTAGATAGATAGATGATAGATAGATGATAGATAGATGATAGATAGATAGATAGATGATAGATAGATAGATAGATTGATAGATAGATAGAAGATGATAGATGATAGATTGATGGTAGGTGATAGATGATAGATCAATGATGATAGATGATAGATGATAGATAATAGATAGATAGAAGATGATAGCTGATAGAAAGATAGATAATAGATATAGTAGGATGATAGATATAGATAGGTAGATGATAGATGATAAATAGATAATAGGTGATAGATGACAGATATAGATAGATGATAGATGGTACATGATGATAAATAGATGGATAAATAGATTAGATTAGATAGGTAATAAAGAGAGATAGATGTTAGATAGATGATAGATAGATAGATAGATGATAGATATAGATAGATAGATAGATAGATAGATGATAGATAGATAGATAGATAGATAGATAGATAGATAGATAGATATAGACAGATATAGATAGATGATGATAGAACGATATAGGTAGATGATAGATATAGATGATTGATAATAGGTATGAAAGATAGATGATAGATAGATAGATGATGATAGATAGATAGATAGATGATAGATGATAGATGATAGATGATGATAGATTAGATAGATAGATAGATAGATAGATAGATAGATAGATAGATAGATATACATGCATACATATATACATATTGTAGAGGCTTGGTTAATACCATTATGGAGGCTGAAAGATCCCAAGATCTGTATTTGGCAAGCTGGAGATCCAAGATTGATGGTGTAGTTCCAGTTCAAGCCCAAAGAACTGACAACCAGTAGAGCTGATGGTGTAAATTTCTCTCTGGAAGCTGGGAAGCTTGAAATATAGGAAAACATAATTTTTCATATCAAGTCCAAAGACTGGAAAAGACTATGTGTCAAACAGTCAGAGAGTTGTTCTCTCTTACTCAGGGTTTTTGCTCTATTCATGTCTTCAACTGAATGAGGACTACCTACATTAAGGATGGCCATATTCTTTACTTAGTCTATCCATTCCAGTGTTAATTTCATCCAAAAATACATTCACCAACATAACCAGAATAATGTTTGGCCAAATATCTGAACACTCAGTCAAGTTGACATATACAATTAGCCACCATATATGTGTTCAAACCCTCAGTTTATGACCACTTGACTCTGAAAATCTAGCACTCATTGGTTTAATTTTCAAATGCATATGTTCCCATTGGGCAGTGAGGTTCAATGGGTATGCAGGAGCTATTTAACCAGCTGGTGAGAACAAATTATTACATTTTCTGGAATTTTTTTTGGCTAGTTGTTAATCCATTAGTAGATTGAATTGAGCACAGCATATTGATACCACAGAATTTGACAAACATTATAAATCAGAGCCATTTTTAAACCCAGAGGACTGATTATTAAACATTATAGTGCTGCTATGATATCTAAAGAGCAGTGAGAGAAGAAAAATCTTAAGAGATATTTGAGATTTATTAAAGTTTTCAAATATTCCATTTTTGTTCAGTTTGTGATTTTATACTACATGACCTACTCATTTACACTTCTTATGAATGCATATATCATTATTATTGCTATTATTGGAAAAATTACAAAAAAGATTCATTTTATTCTGAAGGCCTAAGTTAAATAAATATATTACCTAGACATATGGATCACAATCAGTGGATGTCACAATGTAGGCTCATCTTGATAAGATGATTAGGTTTCCCTGCTCACAACCACATATCTCCTTCCAAAGTAATTTAAATCAGTCAGTTTTTAGTTATACCTTTGCATGAAGTAGGTACATGCTAATTTATTTGGATCCTTAAAAAATTTTCTTTTGTTACCACCTGCTTTCAAATAATTATTAATGGTGTTTTTCTTGCTCATCTAAGAATAAAATAAACTTGTCATAAAATCAAAATGGAAACATAGCATTACATACATGAATCCTGGATTAGAAGTTAGATGTTAGAAAATCTAAACCCTTATCCTGACCCTGTCACTAACTTACTGATTGATCTTGAACAGGTCATTTTTCTTATGTAAAATAATAAACTGCATCATATCAGTAGATTCCAAATTGAAGATATGACCATATTTCAGAATCAGCAACGAAAAAAAAAAAATTGGAGGAGAGGATAAGTTCTAAAAACTAAATCTCTCTCCTACACTGTCCTTTACAAGACAATTTAGCCACTGATAACAGTTTCTTATATACACTCCAAATATTGTCTGAAATTTCACACATATAAACAGGTACACACACATACAATATACATATCTGGAGAGAAAAAAGAGAAAAAGACAGAGAGGAAGAGCAAGAAAGAATAATTCAATAAACTTAATTCATATTTTACTCAGTTCCAATATACTAAATCTATTGCATTTATATCTCTAAACACTTCCCTAGAATATTTATTTATTTATAAAAATTTTATTTATTTGACAGAGAGAAATACAGCTAAAGAGGGAACATAAGCAGGGGGAGTGAGAGAGGGAGAAGCAGGCTTCCCGCCAAGCAGGGAGCCCAATATGGGGTTGATCCCTGGACTCCAAGATCATGACCTGAGCCAACTAGATGTGTAATGACAGAGCTACCCAGGTGCCTCTCCCTATGATATTTTAAATTAATTATTTTTAAAAGATTTTATTTATTTATTTGACAGAGAGAGAGAGAGAGACCACAAGTAGGCAGAGAGACAGGGCAGAGAGAGAGGAGGAAGCAGGCTCCTTGTTGGGCAAAGAGCCCCATGCAGGTCTATCATGACCTGACCTGAAGGCAGAGTGTTAACCCACTGAGTCACCCAGATGCCTCAATATTTTTTTAAAGATTTCATTTATTTATTTGACAGAGAGAAACACAGCTATAAGGGGAACACAAGCAGGTGGAGTGAGAGAGGGGGAAGCAGGTTTCTCATGGAGCAAGGAGCCTGATGCAGGGCTTGATCCTGGGACTCCAAGAGCATGACCTGAGATGAAAGCAGATGCTTAATGATTGAGCCACCCAGGTGCCCCCCCCCAATATTTTAAACTAATTCTTAATCACCATATAATTTATACTATAAACTGCTTCAGTATATATGTACAAAAACTAAGATTCATAGATATAGCAAGATCTATGGATATTGTGACAGTGCTAGGGGTTCCACTGCTCTTCTCCCCATTGAAACAAGTAAAAGCTATATTTAAAATTTTTCATTTAAAGCTTATGGGAAAGTTTGAAGAATAAACAGTCCATGGACAAATATTTACTCAAGAACATGAGCAAAATATTGGCAAGAAAGATGAAAGTTTGTAGTATTTGAACTAAGACTGTCCTTTTTCTCTTCCTTCCTATCTTAGTGAGGTAGAGGCTATACTACAGGCTGTTTCAGCAAAGAACATAGAAGTCTCCTTCTCCCCCATCACTCAAGCAGAAGACTTTATTCCTGGATAGAACAGGACAAGTCCTGCTGAATGCAATTAAGAGGTGGGGGTTAATGGAGGTTTACATTATAAACCTCTTTGGGCCCAGCATGTTGAGAAGACTGAGGGCCTCATCCTCTTTTCCCTGGTGCATGAGGCATTGGTCTCACTAAGAAGTAAGGCCCTCTTACCAACCCTCCTAGAGCAGGAGTGTCATTCAGAGAGAAGCTTATCATGGTCCTTTTGCTTACTCTAGAGTTCTGGTTCAGAAATTTGTCTAGAGGAGATCCAGACTATAAAATAGATAGCCTAAAGACATGCTTAAGAATCGTGGAGGTTGTGGTGAAGGACAATTGGGAGGAGTTTCAAGACAGAGGTTAAAGTTTAAGTCAACTAGTGTGCTATAAAAAAACTAAGGAGTAAGTTAGGTGAGAGGAGTCCTCCTGAGGTTAGAACAGATATCAAGTACTGACATCAGAAACTACCCCTGTGAAGAAACTACAATTTGATTTATTAATTTGTAACCAATTTATGTCATAAAGTAGTGTCGAAAACAATTGAATAATTAGCCACGAAATGGAGCAACCTAACACTTTGTCAAAATCAAGGAATATAATGGAAGAGAGCCCTACCAAAATCTTTGTCTTCCCATGGGGCAGTGTGGGTATACCCAATGCCTAGCCTCTCTGAGGAACAACAAAGGCTTACCACAGTAGGAGGAGAAATAGAATTGCTGATATAAGGCAACCAAAGACAGAACAAAGAAACAGAAAAATAGCAATAATAACCCATCCCATGGCTGGAACGATGTACTCAGATCTGCTACAATATATTATCTAAATTGCTCAAATTCTAACAAAACATTATGAGGCATGCAAAGAAGCAGGGGATTATGATCCACACATTGAAGAAAAAAAAATGTAGGCATGACTATAAGAGTGACCACACATGGGATTTATCAGAAAATAACTTCAAAATAGCCATTATAAACACATTTACAGAACTAAAAGAAATCATTATTAAAGAAATAAAGGAAGTATAATGACAGTGTCATACCAAATAGAAAATATCAATAAAAGGATGGAAATTACAGAAAGAACAAAATGGAAATTCTGGTGTTGAAAAGTACAATAACTAAAATTAAAAATATATAGATAATGGGACATGTGGGTGGCTCAGTCACTTAAGCATCCAATTCTTGATTTTGACTGAGATCATGGTCTCAGATTCATGGGATAGAGTCGTTCGGCTCCACACTCAGTAGAGTCGACAGTGATTGAGCTGGCGGAAGAAGGGATAAGCAAACTTGAAGATGGATTGATAGATCTTGAAAACCAAAGAACACAGAGAAAAAAGAATGAAGAAAAATGAAGATAGCCTCAGAGAAATGTGGGACACCATTAGACACACCAACATAGGCATAATACAAGCACCAGAAAGAGCAGAGAGAAAGGAGCAGAAATATATATGAAGAAATAATGGCAGAAAACTTCCTAAATTTATTGAAAAATAACCTACATGCCCAAGAAGGTCAATAAATTCCATGTACAATATAATCTCAAAGTTATCCACAAACAAGCATCATAATAAAAAGGCTGGATGTCAAAGATAAGGGGAAAATCTTTTTTTTTTTTTAAAGATTTTTTATTTATTTATTTGACAGAGAGAGAGATCACAAGTAGGCAGAGAGGCAGGCAGAGAGAGAGAGGATGAGGCAGGCTCCCTGTAGAGCAGAGAGCCTGATGTGAGCCTTGATCCCAGGACCCTGAGATCATGACCTGAGCTGAAGGCAGAGGCTTTAACCCATTGAGCCACCCAGGCGCCCGATAAGGGGAAAATCTTGAATGTAGCAAGGAAAGAAACAAAATGTTACTTCCAAGGAACCCCAATAAGATTTACAACTGAGTTCTCATCAGGAACAATAAAGGCCACAAAGCAGTGGGGAAACTTACTGAGTGCTCAAAACAAAACAAAACTATAAACTAAGAATCCTGGGTCCAGAAAAGATTTCCTTCCAAAATAAAAGCAAAATATTTTTCCAGATAAACAAAAAATGAAAGAATCTGTTGCTAGCTGACATGCTTTAAAGGAACCATAAGAAAGTTTTTCAAGCAGCACTGGTAAATGTAATGATATATATATATATCATATATATATATATGTATATATATATATATGAGTTTAAAATGTTTATTATCCTTCTTTCCTCTCTTATTTTAAAAACACTTGAATAAAATATGTATATAATATATTGTTAAGTCCATAACAGAGAAATATAATATATACCTCTAATATATTTGTAGATAACAGCATAGAGGAGGTGAGTGGAAGAAACACTGTACAGAACTAAGAAAGTAACTACAGATGGTAATGTTATAATTATAGCAATTATAAACCCAAAACCCAATTATAAAACCAAAACCCAAAAATCCTTGGGTTTGTAACATTAACAGATGAGATGTGTATAGCAATAAAACAAAGGAGGGAGGGGATAGAGCTATACAGAAGTAATGTTTATATCTCTGGAATTAAACCAGTATAATTCTAAGGTTGATCTTGATAAGATGTATGCAGTAAACTCTAGAGTGATCACTATTAAAAATTTAAAAGATCTTGTGAAAAAATGAGTAAAGAAATTTAAATGCTACATTAGAAAACATTTAATAATGGGAAAGAATTTTGTAAAAGAGGAATAGAGAAAGAAAAAAAAAGTATGAGAAACAGAGTAAAAGTGTAGATAACAACAGTAATATTGAACAAAACATACCAAACAATTTAATCATCAGAGAGAGATTGGAAGATTGAACTTAAAAAAAATAAAAACAATCTTAAAAAAATAAAAAAAAACATGATATGATTATACATTGTCTACAGGAAAAATATTTTAATTCAAAGATATGATAGATAGTTGGCATAGTCAAAGTGTCTGACTCTTGGTTTCAGCTCAGATTATGTTCTTGGTGTCATGAGATTGAGTCCTATGTCAGACTTCATGTTCAATGAGGAATCTGCTTAAGATTCTCTCTCCCTCAACCTCTATCCCCACTAGCTTTCTTTCTCTAAGATAAATAAATAATTATTTAAAAAAATACACTGTGTGTGGGACATAAACAATGAATCTTGGAACACTGAAAAAATAAAATGAATTTAAAGTAAAAAAAAAAATACAATAGATTGAAATCAATGCTTAGAAAAAGTAATGTCAATAGTCACCATAAGTAAGCTGACATGACTACACTAACATAAGACAAATGTTTGAACAAAAAATGACACTAGAAATAGAGAGGGACATTTTAAGATTTTATTTTATTTTATTTTATTTTATTATTTTATTTTATTTTATTTTATTTTATTTTATTTTATTTTATTTTATTTTATTTTATTTTATTTTATTTTATTTTTTATTTGTCAGAGAGAGAACACACAAGCAGAGGAAGGAAAAGGACAGAGAGAGAAGCAGACTTCCCACTGAGCAAGGAGCTTAATGTAAGACTAAATCCCAGGACCCTGGGATCATGACCTGAACCAAAGGCAGACCCTTAACAGACTGAGCCACCCAGGCTTCCCAAGAGGGGCATTTTATAACAATAAAATAATCTATCAGAAAAACACAACAGTTATACAAATATAATGCCTTAATAATAGAGCATCATGGGGTGCCTGGGTGGCTCAGTTGGTTAAGTGACTGCCTTCGGCTCAGGTCATGATCCCAGAGACCTGGGATAAAGCCCTACATTGGGCTCCCTACTTGGCAGGAAGCCTGCTTCTCCCTCTCTCACTCTCCCTGCTTGTGTTCCCTCTCTGGCTGTGTTTCTCTCTGTCAAATAAATAAAAATCTTAAAAAAATAATAATAATAGAGCATCATAGTATGTCAAACAAAGTGATGAACAAAAATATAGATAATTAAATTATAATAGTTCTAGCCTACAATATCCCACTTTCATTAATAGCTAGAACAACAAAACAGAAAATCAACAAGAAAATAGAAGGCTTAAACAGCACTATAAACCAGCTAGACCTAACAGATATCTATAGAGCACTCCACACAACAATATTATGATATACATTCTTTTCAGGTATGCATGAACATTTTCCAGGATAAACCAGAAGCCAGAAGTGAAACAACCTCAGTAAATTTAAAAAAAGATACAAAAAATACAAAGTATATGTTCTAAAGTGGAATGAATTTAGAAGTCAAAAGCAGGAAAAATATAAGATGCAAAAATATGTAAAGATTAAACAACACACTTATGAATGACCAAAGGGACAAAAATGAAAGAAAAATCGGAAATTGATTTTAGATGAAAAAAAAGAAAGTATATCAGAATGTTTATTATGCAACTAAAGCAGTTCTTAGATGCAAATTTATCAATGTAAATGCTGATGGTAAGAAGAATGATCTCAAATAAATAACCTTAACATTCTACATTAAAGCAGTAGAAAAAGAAGAGCAAACTAAACATAAGGAGATAAAAGAAGGGAAATAGTAGATTAGATTGGAAAATAATTAAGGACAGAACAGAAAAATATAGATAAAAATCAATGAATCCAAAATTGTATTGTTGAAAGACAACAATTTAACAAAACTTTAGCTAGAGTAATCAAGATAGAAACAGCAAAGTTTCAAATTACTATATTGAGAAATAAATGTTATTACTTATATTACAGAAATATATGAAATGTTATGATATTATTATAAAAATCATACAACTAAATCTAATTTTGAATTAGATAGCTTAAAGCAGACAGATTTCTAAAAGACACAAAGTACAGAAACTGCTCTCAGAAGAAATAGAAATTTTGAATAGATCTGTGTAAAGAAAGATATGGAACTTAGGGCACCTATTGCATAGAGCACTGGGTGTGGGGAATGGGGAATGAATCTTGGAACACTGGAAAAAAAATTTAAGTAACAATAAAAAATAAAGAAAGATATGGAGTCAGTAATTTTAAAAAACCTCCCACCCCGAGAAGCCAAGTTCCAAAAGGTTTCACTGCTAAATTCTAACACACTCCAAGAAGAATTAATATCAAATTTTTATTAGTTTTCAATAAAGTAGAAGAGAAATAAGTTCTTCTTAACTGATTTTTTGGGACTCATATTATTCTGACATTTAAACAAATCAAATAAATCACAAGAAAAGTACAGACTAATATCTTCTGTTAACATAGATACAAATTATTGAAAAAACAAATCCAGCCGTATAAGTATATACACCATAAAACATGACTAAGTGGGATTTTGTATAAGAATGCAAGATTGACCTTCATTCAAGTCAATTAAAGTCATACAAAATATAAACAACAAAATCACATGATTATCTCAATAGATGCCGAAAATGCATTTGGCAAAATCCAACATGCTTGTGAATAAAACACCCAATATACTAGGAATAAAAGGAAACTTCCTCAACCTTTTTCAAAACTATCTATGAAATGTCTACAACTAATTTCAGACTTAATGGTGAAAGACTGAAAGCTTTCTTCTTCAACATCAGCAGTAAAAAGAATTTCAATCTTTCACTAATTCTATTGTGAATTCCAACATTGCATTGGATGTACTAACACAATGAACCAAGTCAATGAAACTTGTAAAATCCAGATTGCAAAGAGAAAGTAAGACTGTTTCCTTGCAGATGAAATAATTTTTAATGTAAAAAATCATAAGAAATCCACTATAATAGTATTCAAGTTAATGAATGAGTTCAGTAGGTTTGCAAAATACACTATCAATATATAAAAATATATTGTACTTCTATACCGAACCAATAAACAAGTCAAAATTTAAATTAAGATGCCCATCAACAGATGAATGGATAAAGAAGATATGGTACATATATACAATGGAATACTATGCCTCTATCAGAAAGGATGAATATCCAACTTTTGTAGCAACATGGACTGGATTGGAAGAGATTATGCTGAGTGAAATAAGCCAAGAAGAGAAAGTCAGGTATCACATGGTTTCACTTACTTGCGGTGCATACATTACCCCTAATGTAGAGGATAGTAGGAGAAGGAAAGTAATTGGGAAATAGGGTAATCCAGGGAGAGAAATGAAACAACGGAGACTTTGGACACAGAAACAAACTGAGGGACTTGGAGGGAGAGGGTGGGGGATGGGAGAGCCTGGTGGTGGGTACTGAGGGCACTACTGCATGGAACACTAGGTGTGGGGAATGGGGAATGAATCTTGGAACACTGGGAAAAAAAATAAGTATTTAGTTTTAGCCATTCTGGCTGGTGTAAGGTATCTCATCGTAGTTTTGATTTGTATTTCCCTGATGCTGAGGGATGTTGAGCATTTTTTCATGTGTCTGTTGGCCATTTGGATGAATTCTTTGGAGAATTGTCTGTTCATGTCTTCTGCCCATTTCTTGGTTGGATTATTTGTTCTTTGGGTGTTGAATTTGGTAAGTTCTTTATAGCTTCTGGATACTGGCCCTTTCTCTGATATGTCATATGAAAATATCTTCTCCCATTTTGTAAGTTGTCTTTTGGTTTTGTTGACTGTTTCTTTATCTGTGCAAAAGCTCTTGATCTTGATGAAGTTCCAATAGTTTATTTTTTTCCTTGCTTCCCTTGCCTTTGGCAATGTTTATAGGAAAAGTTGCTGTAGCTGAGGTTGAAGACATTGCTTCCTGTGTTCTCCTCAAGGACTTTGATGGATTCCTGTCTCACATTGAGGTCTTTCATCCATTTGAGTCTATTTTTGTGTGTAGTGTAAGGAAATGGTCCAATTTCGTGTTTTTGCATGTGGTTGTCATATTTTCCCAACACCATTTGTTGAAAAGGCTGTCCATTTTCCACTGGACATTCTTTCCTGCTTTGTTGAAGATGGGTTGACCATAATGTTGAGGGTCCATTTCTGGGCTCTCTGTTCTGTTCCATTGATCTATGTGCCTGTTTTTCTGCCAGTACCATACTCTTTTGAGGATTACACCTTTGTAATTGAGCTTGAAGTCTAGAATTGTGATGCCACCAACTTCGGTTACCTATTTCATCATTTGTCTGGCTATTTGGGGTCCTTTCTGGTTCCATTTAAATTTTAGGATTATTAGTTCCACTACTTTGAAAAACATTGATGGTATTTTGATAGGGATTGCATTAAATGTGTAGTTGGTTCTAGGGAGCATAGACAAGTTCATAATATTTGTTCTTCCAATCCATGAGCATGGAAATTTTTTCCATTTCTTTCATGAGTACTTTATAGTTTTCTGAGTATAGATTTTTTGCCTCTTTGGTTAGGTTTATTCCTAGGTATCTTATGGTTTGGGGTACAATTGTAAATGGTATCAACTCCTTCATTCTCTTTCTTCTGTCTTGCTGTTGGTGTATAGAAATTCAACTAATTTTCATGCATTGATATTGTATTCTGACACTCTCTGAATTCCGGTATGAGTTCTAACAGTTTTGGAGTGGAGTCTTGGGCTTTCCACATAAAGTATCATATCATTTGCAAAGAGTGAGAGTTTGATTTCTTCTCTCCCATTTAGGATGCCTTTTATTTCTTTTTGTTCTCTGATTGCTGAGGCTAGGACTTGTAGTACTATGTTAAACAGCAGTGATGATAATGGATAGCCCTGCTGTGTTCCTGACCTTAGGGGAAAAGCTCTCAGTTTTTCCCTGTTGAGAATGATATTTGCTGTGGGTTTTTCATAGATGGTTTTGATGATATTGAGGTATGTACCCTCTATCCCTACACTGTGAAGAGTTTTGATCATGAAAGGATGCTGTACTTTGTCAATTGCTTTTTCAGCATCTATTGAGAGAATAATATGGTTCTTGTTCTTTCTTTTATTAATGTACTGTATTGCATTGATTGATTTGCAGATGTTGAACCAACCTTGAAGCCCAGTGATAAATCCCACTTTGTGGTGGTGAATAATCCTTTTAATGTACTGTTGAATCCTACTGGCTAGTATTTTGGTGAGAATTTTTGAATCCGTGTTCACCAAAGATATTGGTCTGTAATTCTCCTTTTTGATGGGGTCTTTGTCTGGTTTTGGGATCAAGGTCATGCTGGCCTCATAAAATGAGTTTGGAAGTTTTTCTTCCATTTCTATTTTTTTGGAACAGTTTTGGGAAAATAGGTATTAATTATTTTTGAAATACTTGGTAGAATCCTCCTGGTAAGCCGTCTGGCACTGGGCTCTTGTTTCCTGGGAGATTTTTTATTATTACTTCAATCTCCTTACTGGTTATGCATCTGTTCAGGTTTTCTATTTCTTCCTGGTTCAGTTTTTGTAGTTTTTACATCTCTAGGAATGCATCCATTTCTTCCAGAGTGTCAGATTTGCTGATGTATAGCTATTCGTGATATATGCTTATAATTGTTTGTGTTTCTTTGATGTTGGTTGTGATCTTTCCTCTTTCCTTCGTGATTTTATTAATTTGGGTCTTTTTTCTTTTTGATAAGTCTGGACAGATGTTTATCAGTCTTGCTAATTCTTTCAAAGAAGCATCTCCCAGTTTCATTGATTTTTTCTACTGTTCTTTTGGTTTCTATTTCATTGATTTATGTTCTGATATTTATTATTGCTCTTCTCCTGCTGGGTTTAGGCTTTTTTTGCTGTTCTTTCTCCAGGTCCTTTAGGTATAGGGTTAGGTCGTATACTTGAGACCTTTCTTGTTCCTTGAGAAAGGCTTGCATTGCTATATACTTTCCTCTCAGAGCTGCCTTTCCCAAAGACTGAACAGCTGTGCTTTCATTTTCATTTGTTTCCATGAACATTTTAAGTTTTTCTTTAATTTGCTGGTTGGCCCATTTATTCTTTAGTAGGATACTCTGTAGCCCCCAGGTATTTGAGCTCTTTCCAACTTTCCTCTTGGGATTAAGTTCTAGTTTCAAATCATTGTGGTCTGAAATATGCAGGGAATTATCCCAATCTTTTGGTACCAGTTGAAACCTGATTTGTGACCCTGGATGTGATCTACTCTGGAAAATGTTCCATGTGCACTAGAGAAGAATGTGTATTCTGTTGTTATGGGATAGAATATTCTGAATATACGGTGATGTCCATCTGGTCCAGTGTGTCACTGAAAGCCTTTATTTCCTTGTTGAGCTTTCACTTAGATGATCTATCCATTTCAGTGAGGGGGTTGTTAAAATCCCCTACAATTATTGTACGATTATTGATGTGGTTTTTTATTTAGTTATTATTTGGTTTATATGATTGGAAACTCTTATGTTAGGGGTATAGATATTTAAAATTGTTTGATATTCTTGCTAGACAGATCCTTTAACTATGATATAATGTTATTTTTCAACTCTTATTATAGTCTTTGGTTTAAATCTAATTTGCCTTATATAAGGATTGTCATTCCAGCTTTCTTTTGATGTCCATTAGCATGGTAAATTATTCCCCCCACACACACTTTAAATCTAAAGGTGTCTTTAGGCCTAAAATGAGTTTCTTGAAGACGGTATATTGATGGATCCTGTTTTTTATCTAGTCTGATACCCTGTGTCTTTTTATTGGGGCATTAAGCCCATTTACACAGAGTAACCTTTGAAATATATCAATTTAATGTCATTGTATTGCCTATAAAGTGATTGTTACTGTGTGTTTTCTGTTTATTTCTGGTATGTTACTTTTAGGGTCCCTCTTTGCTTAGAGGACCCCTGTCAATATTTCCTGTAGGACTCATTTGGTTTTTGCAAATTCTTTTAGTTTGTGTTCATTTTGGAAGATTTCTATCTCTCTTATTTTCCATGGCAGCCTAGCTGGATATAGTATTCTTGGCTGCATATTTTTCTTGTTTAGTACTTTGAATATATCATGCCAGTCCTTTCTGGCCTGCCAGGTCTCTTTGGCTAGGTCTGCTGCCAATCTAATATTTCTTCCATTGTATGTTACAGATCTCTTCTCCTGAGCTTCTTTCATGATTTTCTCACTGTCACTGAGACTTGTAATTTTACTATTAGATGGTGGGGTGTGCACTTTTTTAATTGATTTTGAGGATGGTTTTCTGTGCCTCCTGGATTTTGATGTTTGTTCCCTTTGCCAAATTAGGGAAATTCTCTGCTATAATTTGCTCCAATATACCTTCTGCTCCTCTCTCTTTCTTCTTCTTTTGGGATTCGATCTATTCTAATATTGTTTCCTCTTATGGTATCACTTACCTCTCAAATTCTCCCCTCGTGGTCCAGTAGTTGTTTGTCTCTCCTTTTCTCAGCTTCTTTATTTTCCATCATTTGGTCTTCTAGATCACCAATTCTCTCTTCTTCCGCATTTATCCTAACACTTAGAGGCTCCATTTTTGATTGCATCTCATTAATAGCTTTTTTATTTCAACTTGGTTAGATTTTAGTTCTTTTATTTCTCCAGCAAGAGATTTTATTTCTCCAGAAAGGGATTCTCTAATATCTTCCATGCTTTCTTCCAGCCCAGCATCTTGATAATCATCATTCTGAACTCTAGTTCTGATATATTATTAATGTCCCTATTGATTAGGTCCCTAGCCTTTAGTACTGCCTCTTGTTCTTTTTTTTTCTTTTTTTTTAGGTGAGTTTTTCAGCCATGTCATTTTATCCAGATAAATATAGATGAGGGAGAGAACAAAATATTAAAAGGGAAGCAATGGCCCTGGAGAAATAGACACTAACCAAATCAGAAGAGACACAAAATTGTGGGGGAGAAGAAAGGAAAAAAAAAACCCTATATCTCTAGTTATATCTATCTATATCTATTTGTCACTCTCTCTATATATGATTAGACTGGTGAATAGAACAGAGTCACACACTTGACTTTGGGTGTATTTTGATCTATTAGAAGAAACTGCCTCCCAAAATTAAAAAAAAAAAGTGTGTATGTACAAAAATAAGGGTATTCACAATGAAGGGATGGAATATGACTGCAAAGTTAAAAACTAAAAGATTCTAAAAGAGGAATTGGTAAGATAAGATGTTTGAAAAAAAAAAAAGAGGAAGGAATGTGATAAGGCTGGAGACTAAAACAAAGCCATGCACTAGATTTAGAATATATTTTTATCTATTAGAACAAACTGTATCCCAAAGCTTTAAAGAAAGAAAAACCTATAAGTATAGAAAAATAAACTGAAATACAATGAATGGGTAGACTGACTAAAAGAGTGAAAATTGAAAAAGTTTTTTTAAAGCTATTGATAAAATAGTTTTAAAATGTTAAAATATGAAAGAGAAAAAATAGAATAAGAAAAAAATAAAATTAAAAAAATAACTTAGAAAGACTGAAGTAGCATGGAAAAAAGTCATGAATTCTACATTTTTCATTGTCCTAGCTCTAAAGTTCTGCAGTTCACATTGATTCGTAAACTTGGTCTTGGCTGGATGTTTTTGTTTATCTGCTGGGGAAGCAGCATGTTGCAGTGATTCTCAGTTGTCTTTGTCTGAGGCAGAACTGCCCTGCCCTTGCCAGGGGTCAGGCTAAGCAATCTGCTCAGGTTTGCTCTTGGTAGCTTTTGTTCCCTGAATGCCTTCCCTACAACTTTGGAAGACGGGAATAAAGATGAAGTCTCCGGCCCAGAGGACCCAATAGGCTGGACCCCTCTCCTCAGTGTACACCTAGAGAAAAGCAGTCAACCATGTCTGTCTCCCTGATATCTGGCTGCACTCCGTGCTCACCCAGCCTGTGAGCGAGCATTTCTATCTCTGGCCCTCAGCCTCATTTGGAACCTCCAACCCCAGCAGATTCCTGTTGTGTGCTCCCATGCCACCCCTCCTGGTGGAGGATGGAGGGGTCTCCCTGGATCTGCCACCTGAGGAACTCCTGCTTGAAGAGCAGTGGTCTGACTGTGCCTTGGATCACTGTTTAAAGTAACCCTGAGCTAAAAGCCCACTCCTCAGCTCTGCCCCTGCATCCAGCTTCCTCTCTCCAATACTTGGGAGCTCTGGCATGCTCAGGCACACTGGGTCCTTATGCAACCCAGCAGGTCCTGAGACCACACTGTCCCAGGGAGGACTCCACCGCCCGCTTAGCCTCTGGGCCGATGTCCCTCAGTAGAGCAGACTTCTACAATTTCCAATTTTGTACTCTGCTGTTCTACAGCTGGCCTGGAGCTGACCCATCCCCCGTGGTCTGTCTTCCCAAATGTCACCTCTGATTCACTTCCCTAAGCGTCCTGCCTTCTAGAAAGTGGTCACTTTTCTGTTCCTGGAATTGCTGCTCTTCTTCACTTCAATCTCCTGTTGAGTCTGTAGGTGTGGTCACTGGTTTGGTAACCATCCAGCTAAACTCCTGACACCTGATAATATCTAGGTCTCCTAATCCTCCACCATCTTGCTCCTTCCTAGATATATTTGTTAGTGATACATAAAGAAATTCTCACATAAGTGAACAAGAGAATATGTACAGGAGACATCAGCAATTGTAAAATATTTGAAGCAAACTAAATGTCCATCAGAAGCAGAATGTAGAAATTATGATATGTTTATGTTATGGAATACTAAATAGGAGGTAAAGCAACAAAGTAATAAATGTGAGAGACACCATTAAGGATAATTTAAGAATAAGCTAAATAAAAAGAAGTATAGAATAACATGATCACTTTGATAGAAAATTACATAATGTTTAAATAATGTAAAATAATATTTATAGATCCATATATATATAATCATATACATGAAATATATATATATATATATATATGTATATATACATACATATATATAGTTCCATTTAATTGCTACTTTCTGGGAATTAGACAATTCTTTTCTTTCATACCTTAAATATATAGTTCCAGTGTCTTTTCCCTTTATGGTGTCTGATGAGAAATTCATAGTTCTTCAAGTTGTTATTTTCCAATACTTAAGATAATATCTAGTTTTTGTTTGTTTGCTTGCTTGTTGTTGTTGTAGTTGTTTTCTTATTGGTGTCAAGCATTTTCTCTGGTTTGGTTTAGTTTTGTTTGGTTTTGGTTTGTTTGGTTTGGTGATGTTGCACACAGTTTCCAGAAGCTCTGGTCATTTTTTTTTTCTCTCAATATGTTTTTACGTATTCCTCAATTCTACAATTTCTATAGACCATTTTCAAGTTCACATACTCATTCCTTTGCCATCTCCATTCTACTTTGCAGAATGTTTATATAGTAGTTTAGTTTTCAAAATTCTTGCTGTTGTCTATTTGGGGTGTGTTCCACAAATGTGCAAGTTAAGAGTAACCCCAGGATTTGTGTCATATCAAACACAGAGTTAGGGATCTGCTTTTCCATCTTTCTTTCTTTTCAAGAAGCCACTGGAGGCACTTTCCCAGGTTTTATGTCTATGAAGGTGGGTTTTGCTAAGAATTTCAGTCCCCTGTGTCATGACACAGTTCTGCAAAATAGAGCCTGCCCTGGGCAAAGTGACAAGAGAAAGAATAACACTCATATTATTTTCCTGGTCCGTCCATCCAGGGGAAAATTGTTCTCAGGGTGGTTTCAGTGCTTCTGCTTGCATTGTCCTGCTGTAGGAGTGTGGTTCTAGGAATGAGGTTGCCCTTGAGTAGGACTGGTAAGAAAAAAAAAAATTAGGGCACCTGGGTAGCTCAGTGGGTTAAGGACTCTGCTTTTGGCTCAAGTCATGGTCTCCGGGTCTTGGGATCAAGGCCCGCATATGGCACTCTGCTCAGCAGGGAGCCAGATTCCTCCTCTCTCTGTCTGCCTCTATGCCTAATTGTGATCTCTCTCTGTGCCAAATAAATAAAATATTTAAAAAAAATTAAAAGAGAATTTTCATCCACAGTCTGGACAATCTTTTCTTTCTGGTTTTCTGGACAAAAAGACATATTTTCTTGGAGATCTTGCTGATTGTCCCCACTCTTTATTTCTCTGATTTCCCTTGCCCTCTGATCAGAGCTGGGGGTAAAAAGAAAGGAAACAGGAAATTCACCAGCACCTTTTTAGTCATTCTTCAAGTTTTGACTTCTTTTCCTAATGTGTTTGCTATGATTCACTTTAAGAGTCCTCAGGCAGTTGTTCTTTGTATTTATCCAGTTATTATTTTAAACAGAGAAATATGATACAACGGCCTTGGTTCATCTTGGATGTAACCAAAGTTATAATTTTTTTAACTTACTTTGTATTTTGGAATAATTTTGGATGTACAGAAAATTTGTAAAGGAAGTATAGGGATTGGCTGTATACTTCTTACTCAGCTTCTTCTAATAATATTTTCTACTTCTATAATACATTTGTCTAGACTTAGAAATCAATACTCCTTTTGATCATACATTGATAACAAGTAAAACTCTAGACTTTACTTGGATTTTATTATTTGTTTATTATTCTCCTTTTCTGCTCTATAATTTAATCCAGGATATGCATTTAGCATGATACATTTTGAACACACAAATTCCAAAAGGAAACATGGCTTAATATTCTAAGCAGCGCTGGACTATGCAAAGCCACTGTTGGCAGAGGCTTGGGCATGCACTGCTTCTTGTAGATCCAAGATGGACTCTGCACACTTGGAATTCTTTCACTGCTTAAGCTAGACTACGATAGCTCAGTGATCCTGTCATAGGTAGAGAACCCTAATGTTTGTCTTGATGTGAAAGTTCATGTGGTCATTGCCACCCCGATGACCAATCCTTTTATGAGGTAAACTCGATCTGGTATTTACTACAGCATAGCCACCATCCCTCAATGTGATTCCCATGAAGCCAAAGTAAAATGTTAAGAAGATAGGATCTTGGGGTGCCTGGGTGGCTCAGTTGGTTAAGCGACTGTCTTTGGCTCAGGTCATGATCCTGGAGACCTGGGATCGAGTCCCACTTTGGGCTTCCTGCCGAGCAGGAAGCCTGCTTATCCCTCTCTCAGTCCCTCTGCTTGGGTTCCCTCTCTAGCTGAGTTTCTCTCTGTCAAATAAATAAATAAAATGTTTAAAAAAAAAGATATAGGATCTATGGAGGAGTGATCAAAGTTAGGAATTGGACAAGCTATCTGAGTTCAGAGGATTAAGCCATGAAATACAAGGATGGCTGAATGAGTTATACAGGAAAGGATTGATATCCACTGGTCAAGGCCAGGTCAAAGGATATGGGCAAGATAGTAAAATCTTCCTATATAATACAAATATGTTTTTCACTCTCCAAAATAAATAAAATAGGAGATAATAAATAAAATCATAAAATAATATTGAAATTCAAATGGGTATGATATGATATATGCAAAAGCACCCCAGGTTCTGACTACTGGCAAGGGAGAGTAAGGATTGATTGTTTCAAACTCTAAATGCACATAGTGAAATATGAGGTCTTGCTCCCTTAGAGACACCACCTAACTGATCTGAGGTGGACATTACATACCTATCTCACTATCCATTTTTTTTCCTTTCATTTCCTTACCAGACCCACATTTTTCAGCCCAGCTTCTTTTCTCTCTTAGACTTTATTTTTGAAATTTCACTTAGCTTTTTCTTTTCTGGTATTATATATCCATGAACCAATAAACTGATGATACACTTTTTCAGGAAAACCTCCAAGCTCTCCTCCCACACCCGCATCACTTTTGTTGGCATATCTGACCGGGTTGTCCATCCTGAAAAGATGTTTACTGACTCCTGACACTGACATGCTGCTAATCATATTTTAGTTTATTAGTCTGACAGGACACAGTGAAGGAAAATTAGGGGTATGAAGTGGTTAAATATCTACTATTAACTGGAGGTTTACCATGCCCCAGATACAGTTCAATTATCTCACTGATAGTCGAAGAACCCTAAAACATATCACTGTTCAGTGTGAGATGAGGAAGTTAATACTTAAATAGGTCAGGTGTCTTACTCAGTTCAGAGCTATAAAGTGCAGTTATGTTGCACGTATCGTTTGTACTGCTTCCTACTGAACCTTCCAAATCACTCACCTTTGCAATGGCTCTTGTGTAGAAATGTCAACTATATATGCTCTGTTTTTTCTTTTTGAGCACATCAAATATGATATTATTTCCTAAATTTAATTCATTTCTGATGTGATTATTTAAGAACTAACCATCAATTTTCACACCCATGTGCCATTTAGTAAACCTTCCTGGGATACAGTAGATCAGACATAACATGCTTCAGTGATAAGGTAAGCTGGGACATAAGCACATTGGGCTGAGTATCACTTGTCTCAGGTGATGCAAAAAGGCACAGTAGCTATAGAGTCAAGAATTTTAACTTCTTGAAATGTGTCATAATTTCTGCAAAGTGCTCTGCCTGTTGTATTTTACTGAGACTTTGAAATAGAATTTATGAATTAAAAATAAGCCATACAACCTGCAGTCCCACACCATGGATGTGGACATGACTTTAATGGTAGCCAATCAGAAACTTCCATTAGGCAACATCCAAGTGCCAAAGACAGTATCCCCAGTATACATTATATATATATATAACATTCTAGATGGAAAGGAAACCACTGAGTCTGAAATGTTCTTGCTCCTATGTCACCCAATTATTAATGTGCACAGTGGCTGCCTAAAAAAACAAGTAACTCTCAGACCAGTTTGTCAAAATTACCCTTCAATTTAATTGAAAATTTGGTTGACAGGAAAGCATGTGATTTGGATTCAAATGAGGTGGTCAGTTGTGTTATTTTACAAATGGTCTTCACAAACAATGGCTGTCCCCACATCACCAGGTTTATGCATCTTTGGTTATTGACCTCCCTCCTCCAGCTTCCCAGCATGACCACTCTTCATCATGAAATACAAGTCCTGCATAACATTCGGGCCAGGACCGTCAGCACTTCAGGAATATCCAACTCCTATTTTCACTTCTATATTTCCACCTGGGTTTTTCTTCTCTGGCTTAAAATATTTATTCAGCTCTTAAAATATATACCAGATGAAGAAATAAATGAATAAATATTAATGCCTTCCATTTTTTGTATCCCCTTTCTGCATATCTAAAATAGTCAATCCATGCTTTTCTACCTGGAATGCACTCTCTTAAAAAGTCTCTTCTTGAAACATATGTTCACTGATCTCTGTTACAAATAAAGCTCTTTCCAAGGCAAAACACACACACACACACACACAACAACAACAACAACAACAACAACAAAGCAAGACATTACCTTTCTTTCAAGGAGATAGAGTCTCATGGAGATATTCTCCAAATATCTTCAATGTCATAGAGTTTTAGAGAAGGGGTGTACAAGAAAGGCTTAAGATTACTTTGTCTACGTTAGTACTTAACTGCACACTTTCCACTTGATATGTACTCCCTTAGAAAGCAGAAATTACATTATGGTTCTCTATGTATCCACACCACCATATATACAGAAATAGAGAGTAACTAAATACATAAAAGACATAAATATATATATGACAAGGAAATTCACTAATTAAATTAGAAACAGACTTGTGTAGTTGAAAATCCAGGTATCTGGGTTTTGACATAAAGAAAAGAAGGAATTTGTCATTGGAATTTTGATGAATACCTTCATGCTTCATTTAATATAATATGCAGGGAATAATTTCAATCTTCTGGTATCGGTTGAGCCCTGATTTGTGACCTAGTATGTGGTCTATTCTGGATAAAGTTCCATGTGCCCTTGAGAAGAATGAGTATTCTGCTGTTTTAGGGTGAAATAGTTCTGAATATATCTATGAGATCCATCTGGTCCACTATGTCATTCAGAGCTCTTGTTTCTTTGTTGATTTTCTATTTAGATGATCTGTCCATTGCTGAGAGTGGTATGTTAAGATCTCCTACAGTTAATGCATTTGTATCAATATGGCTCTTTATTTTGCTTAACGGTTGGCTTATGTAGTTGTCTGCTCCCATGTTGGGGGCATAAATATTTACAATTGTTAGATCTCCTTGGTGTATAGACAATTTAAGGATGATGTACTATCCTTCTGTGTCTTTGACTACAGTCTTTAAATTAAAATCTAATTTGTCTGATATGAGAATCACTACCCTGGCTTTCTTTTGAAGTCCATTGGCATGAAAGACGGTTCTCCATCCTCTCACCTTCAGTCTGGATGTACCTTTATGTTCAAAATGCGTCTCTTGTAGACGGCATATGGACGGGTCCTGTCGTTTTATCCAGTCTGCAACTCTTTACCACCTTATTGGAGCATTTAGGCCATTCACACTGAGAGTGATTATCGAAAAATGTGTTTTTATTGACACCATGTTGCCTGTGAAGTTCTTGTTTCTATAGACTTCCTCTGTAAATTTCTGTTCTGTGTCACTCTTGGGTTAGTACCTCTTTTATAGAACACCGTTAATATTTCTTATAGTGCTGGCTTGCTGATGCATAATCTTTTAGTCCATGCTGATCCTGGAAGCTCTTTATCTCTCCTTCCATTTTGAAAGTCAACCTTGCTGGGTACTTTATCTTTGGTTCCATATTTTTTTCATTCAATTTCCTGAATATATCTTGCCAGCCCTTTCAGGCTTGCCAGGTTTCTGTGGACAGTTCTGACATTATTCTGATGGTCCTCCCCTGTACATAAGAGATCACTTCACCCTAGCTGCCCTTAAGGCATATTTTTTGAATTTATGATTAATGAATTTCACAATTATGTGTCTGGAGGTTTTTCTAGCCTCATTGATCTTGGGGGGTGTATTCTCTGCCTCTAGGACATGAACACTTATTTCATTCCCCAGATTAGGGAAATTTTCATCCATGATTTTTTCAACTATATCTTCTAGTCTTCTCTCTCTCTCAGCTCCCTAGGGGATTCCAATCATTCTAATATTGGAGCATTTCATGGCAACATTTATTTCCCTAATTCTATTTTTATGAGATTTTAGCTCTTTGTTCCAAGACCTCTCCTGCTCCTCCTTCTCAATAAATCTGTCTTTTAGATCACTAATACAATCTTCTGCTTCACTTACCTTAGCTGTTAGTGTATTTAGATTAGATTGGATCACATTGATAGCAGTTTTAACCTCTTCCAGGTCAGCTTTCATTTCCTCCCTTAGAGATGGCATCTTGCCACTAATGGTCTTTTCCAACTTAACCATTTCTTGGATGATTTCTACCTTTAAATCCATTTCTGTCATATTCTTTGTGTTCATATCCAGTAGTTCTGTGACAGGGGTTGCAGTCTGAGTTTTTCTGCTGTTGTATACTCCTCCTCCAAGTCCTATTGGTGAGGATTGGTTGAGGGGATGTTTAGCTGAATATATCAACCATGATCTAGGTGAGTTTCCCACTGGAAAGTTTCAGAGCTATCAGAAGTTATCACTTAAAAGGAAGAGGAAAGAAAAAAGAGAAAAAGAGAAAAAAAAGCATGAAAAACTCAGTTCCAATGGGTTCCAATGGTAGCATTTATATGGCACAAAAACAGAAAAGACTAAAAAAAGACCATCAAAAGTGAAAGGGAGGGGGAAAAAGCAAAGAGCAAAACCCAGCCCAAACGACCCCCAAGAATATTATTTATATAGTACATAGAAACACTGATAGAAGAATAAGATGGGAAGGTGAGTAAAAGTCCTCATTATGAGTGAGGAAAGTATTTCAGTTTCCCCCTGGTGTATCTTGTTATTATTTTTAGAGGATTCAACTTTCTAGAAATATAGGGAAATTAAAACTGATTTATATATGGGGCAGTATTGAATAGGAATGAAGGATTACCTTGAAGCTTAAATCTATATGTATATTTAAAAAAAGAAGAAACAAACAAACAAATACAGGCATACATATGCAAAAATTTCAAGTTAAAAAGTTATTATGGAATGTTGTATTAAATACCAAGTTGTAACAATAAGTGGGTTAAAAATAAAAGAAGAAAAATAATGCAAATGAAAAACTTAAAAAATAAAAAAAAAATCAATTTAAAAAAAATAAAATTAAAATCTGTATCTATAAAATATACCTGTTTTGGGGTAATACCAGGAGCTTAATATATTGTTTTTTTCCCCCCGATGTTGGGGTTTTATAGTTTTCTGGAGACCCTTTGGTGGCTGTCTTCTTGTTCTTCTGGCGTGCCTTCTGGGGGAGGGGATTGATGTGGGTTTTTTTCAGTCAGTGTTGCTAGGGTTGAGTCCCCACCCCTACCAAGGGGCTGGGTTCTTTGGAAACTGTTTTTTCAGGCCTTTGTTCTTTGGAGGGTTTTGTTGAATTGCGGCTTTTTGCAGCTTTTTGGAGAGTCAGAGCAAAGTAAGCTGTCCACACCCAGACCTCCATCTCAGAGAGAAGCCTCAATCAGCTCTCCTCTGGATGGTCTGGGATACACAGACTTCCGCTCTGCACTCTCCCCTTCACCCCGCCACCTTTCAGAGGTAGCGTGTACCCCCAGTCACCAGCCAGAATGGTGCCCAAGGCCCCAACTTGTCCCTTCACTACATGCCACAGAAATTACAAGTGATATTGGTTTCTAAGAGCTTGTCACTGTCAGGACCACTTTCTGGAACCCACACTGACGCCAGGAGTTCTCGGACCTGGTGGTCCTGCACCTCACGTGAAAGGCTGTGGGATGAGTGTCCTCCAGCACAGGTTGCATTCACCTAGACCAAGTGGTGATGCAAGCACAGTTTCAGGGACATCCCCCACTGCTGGGTTTACTCAGGTTCTGGGAGGGCCTTCCACCGCTGCCCCGGACTACAGCTTTTATGTCCCTGCCAGTGGCTGTGAGATTCCCCTAGTTTCCTTTAAGGCTTTTTGTTTTTGAGTGCTTTTAGTTGGACTACAAGTTGATGATCGTCCCCCAGCACAGGGCACTTTGGTATTGGCATATTACTTTCCAATGAGTGGCTCCTTCCTCCTTCTGTTTCTCCTCTGAAATCAGTCCGAGCACTCCCGCTCTGCTTTACGTCTCCACTGGTGCTCTTTGCCTCTGTAGAGATCCAAAAGTGTGTAGTCTTACATCTCAGGCTGATTTCATGGGTATATAGAGTGTTCTGGTAGATATTTATTTCATTTCAGAAGACTGTTTGAAACAGGGTTCTCTACTTCTCTGCCATCTTGCCCTCCTCCTTCTTTTTTCAAATATTTAACCATAAAGGCTGAAAGTCTCCCAGTCTTAAGCTCCAAGTGAAGTTGACCTCAGAGCCTAGTCTCCCAGGAGGTGGAAAAAATGAGCTCAGTGACTCTGGTGCTGAGAAATTTTTGGCAATCTTGGCCAGGAGGCCTGACACTCGTGGGTGGTGCCAAGAAGCAGGCTCAGCTTGCAGAATCCCCCAACCCCCACCTTCACTCTCATCCCCCAGGGCCACTGGAGGGGAGGGCAGGGACACTCGCTGATGCTGAGAAGCCCTCGGGTTCTCCAGTCACTGCTTCTAGTTCTCCCATGCATGAATTGCTCCTCTCCAGGTCCAGAGAGCTGGGTGTACTGGCCCCATGGCGCTGGAGAAGGACAATCTTTAGGCACAATGTGGTCTAGATTAAAGTGGGCCATTCTTTGTAGTTCCATATTTCTGCCACTTGGAGATTTCACTGATGTTTCAGTTTTAATGCTACCAGCAATGAATGCATCATCTTCTTACTAAAATATACTTTACACATTCAGCCATCTTTCCTGATTATTATTTCAGGCAGTTGTAGATGGTATTTCATGGCTCAGGAGTTCAAAACGTTAGTTATATTTGACTTGACCCTTGCCTTTGGGTTTTACATCAAATCAGTTACTGAGGCCTACTATTCTAACTCCAAATGATTATCTTATTAGATCTTCCACTCTTTTTTTATTAGCATCACCTGTAGATTGATAACTCAAATATTTACAGCGGAGGGATGAACTAGTGTGTATATTTGCTGGTGCCAGACACCTGCCCCCTAAGTATATACATACTGGAGGAAAGGGTGAGTATCTAGTGTTCTTGCTGTTTCACATATTATTTCCTAAAGAACTTGTAGATACAATCACACACACACACACACACACACAAATTGTTTATTGCTCTTCTTTGGCTACCTGAGAAAAGCCATCATAAATATGGTATAAAAGTACACTTCTTTAAAGAGGATGTACCAGTGCTCTTCAAATGCCATTGAACCAACAGGTGTGAGAAAATAAAACATGGGGATGCATCCATATTTGAGATGGCTATACTCTGAATAAGAGGGAAACAAATTATATCCCATGAAAGTATGGCTTAAGTGCTCATTTGTTTGGTGAAATTGCTATTACAATCGAAACAAAAATCAGCAATCTGCTTGGATTCTTTTAATAAACAAAAGTTATTTAACAAAACTATAAATTGCATTTCTGTGGAAAGAAAATAGGATCAACCATGCTGAAATGATCCAGCTGTTTTTAGTTTTGTCATTTCAAAATATTTTGTCTCCACTTCTCCCCACATATATTTATTTATGCTTAAATAGAGTGCATTGTGGCACTGATTGAAAGAACAAATTCCAATTCTTTCAACCCTGTGATTATGCAGCTTATGTATTGAGTTCTATTTGGTTGTCAAACTAGGCAGGACTTTTTGTGTCGAACTGTCTCTGTACTGGCAGATAGGAACAATAGCATGGATTTTGTGAGCTCTGACAAAATGCTATGCATTTCATATACCAGAGCTCATCAAATCCTACTGTGTAGCATATCTTAATCTCCAATACATATGTGTTACATTCTCTCATCAGTTCTCTCCTAAGGTCTTTCCATTTATTTCTTTTTTATTTCTAATATATAGAGAGAGTTGGCTTTAATATTTGCGTAATTCCTCAAAAAGGGCTAATGTGATTTGAAGATGATTAATCCATTCTGCCTGTCAAGGAAGACAGAGTACAACCAAGAGGGACTTTTTGCAAGGATAATTCTTGGGTTTAGCTGATTTAGATCAGTTTATTCATAAAAAAAGTAAAAGTGTTCTGCAGAGGTGCCAACAAACATCAGTGTCCAAGACTTCCCTCATTAAGTCATATATAGATAATGTGTCCCCAAGCCTGCTCTTTTAACTAATGTAAGAAAAACATGGTACTAATTTTAAAAACCTCAAAATTGAATTGAAGTCTTTACAACATCTTGTCCTACTTTTTCTAAAAACAAAGCCACCTTGAACATACTCTATTTTGGCATCTATTTACTTAAGGTACCTTAATGTGAGGACAGGCACACTAATACATTTAAATTATCAAAAGGTACTAAGGCATCCTGATCCAGTTTTAATAGCACTTGATATAAAGGGTTTTTTTTATTTTATATCTCTTTTTTAAGAAGCACCTACCTTTGAGTAATTTCAATAAAATTATTTATCCAGATAATCTTATCAAGAATATTAGATAAAATGAATCCTTAGTCTATAATTGTGAAAGCAATGAGTTAGTTTATATGCAGAAGCACAGCAAATAAATTATTACCGCCCCTCTCCCTAAATATTCCCCCACCTCATGTTATTCATGTCATATACTATATTTGAATTTTAGAAAATAATTAAAAAAGGAGATACCAACAAATGTTTAAACTAAACTAGTTTTTTATACTTGTCTATATATTTATCTTTCCTGGAGAACTTTATGTTTTGTAGGGGGTTTTTCATCGAAGCATATTGACATACAATATTTATTAGTTTCATGTGTACAACATAGTGATTTAACAATTCTATACATTAAACAATGTTTACCACAGTAAGTATAGTTAGCATCTCTCCCCATAAAAAGCAATTACAATATTATTTTCTAAATTCCTTATGTTGTACATAGGGAACTATGTTGTTGTGCCTTATTTCTGGAAGATTTTACCCTTTAATCTTCTTCACATATTTCATCCATCCCCTCCAACTTCCTCCCTTTAGCACCTACCAGTTTGTCCTCTGTAGTTATGAATCTGTTTCTATTTTGTTTGTTCATATGTTTAGTTTTTTAGATTCCACATATAAATGAAATCACATAGTACTTGTCTTACTTTCTAAACTCTCGTCATTCTAACTTGAAGGGGTTCCTTTAGTATTTATTGTAGGACAGATCTTGTGGTAATAAACTCCTTTGGCTTTTATTTACATGGAAACGTCTTAATTTCCCCCTCATTTTATGAAGTTAAGTTTTGCTAGATGTAGTATTATGGTTGACAGATTTCTTCTCTTGGATTAAAAAAAAAGAAAAGAAGAGTTATCACTTTATGTTTTTTTCAGGAACTTCAAAAGGAAAAACAAGTGGATCTCTTCATGCTTCTGATATAAAATGTGAGTTTAAGTTATTGCAGGCACAAGAGTACTTACCAAAAAATAATTTGTACAATTTAATAGAAGCAATAGAATCTTAATAGAAAGTAAAATTAATTATGATATTTATGTTGGTGATGGTATATGATAGAATGAGATACTCATTCACTGATAGAGGCAATTTAAGTTGATATAAACTTTTCTGGGAAAAAATTTATAATGTAGAACATAATCCACTGGCTCATTCATTCATTCAATATTACCTGTGTACGTTAGGGTCTTTGAATAGCAAGCAGAAATGAATGGGCTCCACATTAATTTTTATACATCTTCTTCTTTTTATTTTTTTAAAGATTTTATTTATTTGACAGAGAGAAACACAGTGAGAGAGGGAACACAAACAGGGGGAGCAAGAGAGGGAGAAGCAGGCTTCCTGCCAAGCAGGGAGCCCGATGTGGGGCTCGATCCTGGGTCTCTGGGATGATGACCCGAGCTGAAGGCAGTCGCTTAACCAACTGAGCCACCCAGGTGCCCTTTTCTTCTTCTTTTTAAAAGATTAATTTATCAGAGAGAGAGAGAGAGAGAGAGAGAGAGAGCAGGGGTGGGAAGAAGAGGCAGAGAGATTCTTAGACTCCTTGCTAAACATGAAGCCCAATGCAGAGCTGGGTCTCACAACACTGAGACCAAGAGTTGAAACCAGGAGTCTGATGTTTAATGGACTGTGCCACCTAGGTGACCCTCCTTATACATCTTCTATTATATATGCATCTTCTACTACATGTACATTACACACATACATAATTTTATATATAGCAACCTCCAGTTAAATACGAATTACCACTGTAATGTATAAAATGATGGAAAGGCATGCCACACTGAGAAAGTGTAGACTTGGACTAATTTTTCCCTACGTTGGGAGATCAAGGAAAGATTCCTTGAGAAAGCATTGTTTGAATTAAGATCTAAAAGAGGAATAAAAATTAAGTAGTGAGGGAAAAGAGAAAAACTTGGATAAAGGAATAGTAGAGTTGAAAGTTCTGAGAGAGGACACCTGGGTGGCTCAGTGGGTTAAGCCTCTGCCTTCGGCTCAGGTCTTGATCTCAGGGTCCTGGGATCAAAGCCCACATCCGGCTCTCAGCTCAGCAGGGAGCCTGCTTCCTCCTCTTTCTCCCTACTTGTGAACTCTCTCTCTGTCAAATAAATAAATAAAATCTTTAAAAAAATCTTTTAAAAAAGAAAGTTCTGAGAGAAAACAACACAGAACATTGAAATATTTTAAAGCACAGAGTTACTGGAGAGCAGAGTGTAGGGGTTGGAGGAGTTGCGAGAGATGAGACCAAAATAGTCAACATGTTGTCTGATCTATTACAAGTTGTGGTATTTATCTTAAGGAAAATGACTAAAAGATATTAAATGAGAGAGGAAGATCAATGGTTGTTTTAAGTGCCTTCTTGATGTTCATTGTAAAATGCTATGGTAGAGATAGTGCTAAAGTTATATCCCATGAGATTTCCTGATGCTTAAAATACTGCTCAAGCAAAAGAGAGATAATAGAGAACCAGACATCATCAACACCCTTGAGAATACAAGAATATTCTTTGGGTCAGAAGATAGCATTATACTTCCATTCTGCTTAACTTTAAATTCTGGAAGAAATATGCTGTCTTTAATTTTAGCTTTAGTAGAAAGGTCTGTGATAATACGAAGCAGAGATGTAATTGAGATGTGGATACATTTGTTGATATTTTCATTCTATACTCATAATAAAATATGGTATTTTCCTAAATTTAATATACATTTTCATTTAATTAAATATTTATTGGGTATCTACCATATTCCAGGCATTTGCCTATAAATTGCAAATAAAGAAATTCAGTCTTACATCTGTGGTGGGTAAAGGGGGTTAATTAATAGTTAGATATATAATATTAAGGATTAAATATCCAAGAAGAAATGTTCTTAGATGGCTGGAAGAGATTCAACTTAAAGATATAGACTTGAAATATTTGATATGTAGGGCTAATTTAAAGCATGAAAATGGTGGAGAGGAGTACCCTAGGAAGACCTGGGGAAAAATGAAGGAAACTAACATTTAGAAGTAGATGAAGTATGTAGAAGCCCATAAAACAGATTGAAAAGGAATTGTATTAACTCAATAGTATGATTTGACAGATTATTTGAAGTGGAAGGAATTCAGAAAGCCTCTCCAATTCCTTGATTTGGTTCAGAAAATGACCACCAATTTAAATAGGTTATGTGATTTTGCAATGTTCAATCACTGGAAAGGGAGGGAGGGGACTAAAATACAATATCTGTGGATTACCAGTCCAGGGCTATTCCCACTTTAGCATGAGACATCTCAGCTCCTTTACCTGTCATCCAAAATACAATAAATTTAATTAAATTAATCATTAAGCATCATGAATTCAGTTTACTAATTACCTCCTGCTCCAGTTTGGCAAATATTTTCTCAAATAATTCCCCCTAATTTTTACCCAGTCTTTAGAACCAACTCTATTTTTTTTTATTGTTACTAAAATTTTTTTTCCAGTGTTCCAAGATTCATTCCCCGTTCCCCACACCCAGTGCTCCACGCTTTAGGTGTCCCCAGTACCCACCACCAGGCTCTCCCATCCCTCCACCCCCTCCCTCAAAGTCCCTCAGTTTGTTTCTGTGTCCAAAGTCTCTGTTGTTTCGTTTCCCTCCCTAGATTACCCTAGTTCCCATTTACTTTCCTTCTCCCACTGTCCTCCAGTTTAACAACTCTATTTTTTACTTTTCCCAACCTAAAGGTCCTTCTCTACTAATGGTGTACTTTCAATTGTCTCTGTTTATTTTCACCATTTGAAACATGCTTACCTTTGTTCAACCTTCCAAAATATATGTACTTTCATCTCCATCTATGTATGTTACAATTTTCTCCATGCCTCACATCCTAAGGCTTTTGCTGTCTAGACAACAAATGTGTGTGTGTGTTTTCTACACTCTAACTTTTTATTAATTTTTATCTTTTCCATAACCCAGCCCCACTTACCTCCTCCCTACCACCCAGCAACCCTCAGTTTATTTCCTGAGATTAAGAATCTCATAGTTTGTCTCCCTCCCCAGTCCCATCTTGTTTCAGTTTTCCCTCCCTATCCCCCCAAAACCACCCATCCTGCCTCTCAAATTCTTCATATCAGACAGATCATGTGATAATTGTCCTTTTCTGATTGACTTTTTTTTGGCATAATACTCTCCAGTTCCACCCATATCATTGCAAATGGCAGGATTTCATTCCTTTTGATGGCTGCATAGTATTCCATTGCATATCTATCTATTTACATGGCATCTTCTTTATCCATTCATCTGTTGATGGACATGTAGGTTCTTTCTATAGTTTGGCTATTGCAGACATTGCTGGTATAAACATTCGGTGCATGTGCACATTCGGATCACTACATTTGTATCTTTAGGGTAAATACCCAACAGTGCAATTGCTGGGTCATAAGGGAGTTCTATTTTCAACTTTTTGAGGAATCTCTATAGTGTTTTCCAGAGTGGCTGCACCTGCTTGCCTTCCCACCAACAGGTATGAGGGTTCCCCTTTTCCAACATCCTTGCCAATATCTGTCCTTTCATGATTTGTTAACTTGAGCCATTCTGACTGGTGTGAGATGGTATCTCACTGTGGTTTTGATTTCTATTTCCTTGATGCTGAGGGATGTTGAGCACATTTTCATGTGTCTGTTGGCCATTTGGATGAATTCTTTGGAGAATTGTCTGTCCATGTCTCCTGCCTATTTCTTGATTGGGTTATTTGTTCTTTGTGTGTTGAGTTTGATAAGCTATTTATAGATTTTGGATACTAGCCCTTTATCTGATAGGTCATTTGCGAATATCTTTTCTCATTCCGTCGGTTGTCTTCTTGTTTTGTTGTTTGTTTCTTTTTCTGTGCAAAAGCTCTTGATCTTGATGAAGTCCCAATAGTTCATTTTTTTTTCTTGATTCCCTAGCTTTTGGCCATGTTTCTAGGAAAAAGTTGCTGCAGCTGAGGTTGAAGAGGTCGCTGCCTGTGTTCTCCTCAAGGATTTTGGTGGATTCCTGTCTCACATTGAGGTCTTTCATCCATTTTTTTTCTTTCATCCTTTTTGAGTTTATTTTTGTGTGTGGTGTAAGGAAATAGCCCAGTTTCATTCTTTTGCATGTGCTTGTCCAGTTTTCCCAATGCCATTTGTTGAAAAGACTGTCTTTTTGCCACTGGGCATTCTTTTCTGCTTTGTTGAAGATGGGTTGACCATAGAGTTAAGGGTCCATTTCTGGGCTCTCTCCATTGATCTATGTGCCTGTTTTTCTGCCAGTACCATACTCCCTTGAAGATTACACCTTTGTAATTGAGCTTGAAATCTGGAATTGTGATGCCACCAACTTTGGTTATCTATTTCAACATTCCTCTGGCTATTTGGGGTCTTTTCTGGTTCCATATAAGTTTTAGGATTAGTTATTCCACTACTTTGAAAACATTGATGGTATTTTGATAGGGATTTGCATTAAATGTGTAGATTGTTCTAGGGAGTATAGACAATTTCATAATACTTGTTCTTCCAATCCATGAGCATGGAATGCCTTTCCATTTCTTTGTGTCTTCCTCAATTTTATAGTTATCTAAGTATAGATTCTTTGCCTCTTTGGTTAGATTTATTCCTCGGTATCTCATGGTTTGGGGTGCAATTGTAAATGGGATCGAATCTTTCATTTCTCTTTCTTCTGTCTTGCTGTTGGTGTATAGAAATGCAACTGATTTCTGGTCATTGGTTTTATATCCTGCTTTCTGAATTCCTGTATGAGTTCTAACAGTTTTGGAATGGAGTTTTGGATTTTCCACATAAAATATCATATCATCTGCAAAGAGTGAGAGTTTGGCTTCTTCTTTGCCAATTCAAATACCTTTTGTTTCTGTTCATTGTCTGACTGCTGAGGCTAGGACTTCTAGCACTATGTTTAATAGGAGCGGTGATAGTGGACAGCCCTGCTGTGTTCTTGACCTTAGGGTAAAAACTCTTAGTTTTCCCCACTGAGAATGATAATTGCTATGGATTTTTCATAGATAGCTTTGATGATATTGAGATATGTACCATCTATCCTTACACTATGAAGAGTTTTGATCAAGAAAGTGTGCTGTACTTTGTCGAATGATTTTTTCTTTATCTATTGAGAGGATCATATGGTTCTTTTCTTTTTTTTATTAATGTACTGTATCACATTGATTGATTTGTGGATGTTGAACCAACCTTGTAGCCCAGGAATAAATCCCATTTGGCTGTAGTGAATAATCTTTTTGCGTGTGTGTTTTCTGATCCAACTATCATTGGGGACAACAAAAAACATAGTGTCTCCTTCTTCACAATGCATATGGAATGGGATTTTTTTTTGTGTATTTCATAAAGTGTCTTTTGAGAGTTTGACTTATTTATTTTCAGTAATCTAATTCCACTTTTTTTTTTCTTGACAATCTGAATGTATTATCCCTCTAATATATCTTGGCTTTCTTGGTCTTAGGAATTTTTAAGAATATAAAACAAATCAATTTCATTTGAAATCAATATGTGGGTTGCCTGATTCTCATGGCTTCCTGAATAAGTTCATGTTATCTTGCAATATCTTGCTTCCACAGTCAAGATTTCCTAAGATGTGTTTAATTAACAGGGACCTACAAACTCACATTGTCAAATAAAACAGGACCTTGGAAAATTGTTACTTTTTAAAGCTGACATTGAATGGCAATATAATTTCTCTTTGTTTTCAAAGACTTAAGCATCATGACCAATATATCCATCAATACTATAGCCCTTAGAATTAAGTGATGTAGGACTTTTCTTCATGGCTAGTTTTGTATTTCCATTCTCACTTCCTGACTAAAAAAATATCAAGGGAGCTCAGCCAAGTTATGAATACTTTCTCAACTTTCAAGTTAGCTTGGCCAGTAAGGAAGACAACTGAATGCTCAACAGACTTGCAGACTTATCTTTGAATATGACTTTCAGGCTAGGTCATTGTTATTAGTTACTGGTACCTGTATAGTCTGTTGTGCAGGATGGCATGGTTATAGCTCCTAAAAGTTTGACTTTCATGAAAACAAGTCTTTGTTCTTTTCTTTTCACATCCCCAGAGAATAGTGTAACCTGGACACTCAGCATGTCTTTAATGAATACTGTGGCATAGAAGTTTACTAAATAAAATTGTGAAAACAAGTGATTTTTGTTCACAATTATTTTTTGTTTGTTTGCTTGCTTGACTGCCTGATACTTCCTAGTAATGTCTTCTGTGCCCCACTAGTTATAACCACCTTCACCCCCCAAATATCAAACCAAGGACCATAATATCCATTTCCTTTACAACACCACTGAAGATTTTAGTAGAAAAAAAAATACTGATTTCTAAAATGCAATGCAGCACCTTTTTTCTCCCTTTCTTCCTTCATTCCTTTTTCTTTCTTTCTTTCTTTCTTTCTTTCTTTCTTTCTTTCTTTCTTCTTTCTTTCTTTCTGTCAGTACTAAGTCATTTCCATGGTTAGGAAACTCTAGACACAGCATCAAAACACAAGGGACAGGTTTTTTATCTTTGATGATAATTAGATGCATGACTTCATCTAATCCCTTACTGTTTGTTTCCTTTTGTCTAACACAGAGAATATATTATTCTCACTTTTAACATAAAGAACATATTACTTAACTCACAGAGTTTCTATTAGGATCAAAGGAGTGAGTATTTATGAAAATACAAAATATTTGTTAACTTAATAAATGTTGATGAATCAAACTATGTGCCTTATAATGTCTTGTAATATTGGAATTAATACTGTGAACAATAATTTATAACTACTCTCATATCATTTTGTATTTCTAGAAGTTAAAGCTTATCAGAATAAATGAAAATATTTGATTAATGTGATTGCTTTTTGTTACACTTTTTATTTTTAGAAAATTTTATTTTATTTTATTTTTTTAAAGATCTTATTTATTTGACAGAGAGAAACACAGCTAGAGAGGGAACACAAGCAGAGGGAGTGAGCGAGGGAGAAGCAGGCTTCCTGCTGAGCAGGGAGCCCCATGTGGGATTTGATCCCCGGTCTCCAGGATCATGACCTGAGCCAAAGGCAGTCACTTAACCAACTGAGCCACCCAGGCGCCCCAAGAAAACTTTATTTGAGAAAATTTACAGCAGTTACTGCCCACTTATTTCCCTGACCCCTGCTGGCCACTATGAGTTCTCTATCTAAGGTTTGTCATTTCAAGAATGTTATATAAATGGAATTATATAAAATAGAACCACTTAGGATTGGCTTTTTCTCACTGTACATAATGACCTAGAGATTCATTCAAGTTGTCTTGTGTAAAAATAATTTACTGTTTTATTTTGTTTATTTTTTTTAAAGATTGCATTTATTTATTTCACAGAGAGAGAGAGAGAGAGAGAGAGAGAGAGAGACAGCAGGAGAGGGAACACAAGCAGGGGGAGTGGGAGAGGGAGAAGCAGGCTTCCAGCTCAGCAGGTAACCCAATGCGGGGCTGGATCCGAGGACCTAGGGTCATAACCAGAGGCAAAGGCAGATGCTTAAAGACTGAGTCAACCACATGCCCTTATTGTTTTATTTTAGAGGAGCATTCTGTATTATGGATATCCCAGCTTGTTTAACCATTTTTGCTGAAGGACTTTGGGGTTGTTTTTGGTTTGGGGTTATAATGAGTGAATTGTAACTATAATGTGGTAGCTGCAAGTTTAGATTATAAGACATTGACCAAAGTGTTTTCCGTAGTGGCTGTGCCATGTTATATTCTCACCAGTAGTATATGAACAGTATAGTTTCTCTGAATGCTCTACATACAGCATTTGGTGTATTCACTATTTTTTTTTTTAACTTTTGGTTTTGTGTAGGAATATCTCATGGTTTTAATCTGAATTTCCCTAATGATTAATAAAGTTGAGCATTGTTTCTTGTGCTTATTTGTCAATTGGATATAGTGTTTGGGGAATCATCTGGTCATGTCTTTTGTTCATTGTCTAATTGAATTGTTTGCTTTTACTGTTAAGTATTGCATTCATTATCTATTTTATATGAGTCCTTTGTCAGATATGAGACTAACAAATATTTCACTTAAGTTTTAAGTTACTTTTCTTTCTTTTTAGAAGAATCATATAGAGAGCAAACACTTCTTAAATTTTGATAAAGTCTAATTTATTGATATATCTTTTTATGGATCATATGTGTGGTATTAAAGAGCTCTTTACCTGGCAATAGATCCCAAAGATATTCTTTTGTGTCTTTTCAAAAAAAAACAAAAAACAAAAAAAACAATTGATGTTAAGTTTTTGTTTTCTTTTTTAAGATTTTTATTTATTTGACAGAGAGAGAGATCACAAGTAGGCAGAGAGGCAGGCACAGAGAGAGGAGGAAGCAGGCTCCCTGCTGAGCAGAGAGCTAGACAGGAGCTTCCATCCCAGGACCCTGAGATCCTGACTTGAGCTGAAGGCAGAGGCTTTACCTCACTGAGCCACCCAGGCACCCTTGATGTTAAGTTTTATCTTTATTTTATTTTATTTTATTTTATTTTATTTTATTTTATTTATTTTTTAAAGATTTTATTTATTTATTTGACAGAGAGAAACACAGCCAGAGAGAGAACACAAGCAGAGGGACTGAGAGAGCGAGAGGCAGGCTTCCCGCTGAGCCGGGAGCCGGATGCGGGGCTCGATCCTGGGACTCCAGGATCATGACCTGAGCCGAAGGCAGTAGCTTAACCAACTAAGCCACCCAGGTGCCCCAAGTTTTATCTTTAAATCTGTGATTTATTTTAAGTTATATTTTGGCAATGTTATGAGATTTAGATAAATGATCACTTTTTTTCTGTGTATGTATGTCCAACCATTCCAGCACCATTTATTGAAAAGGTTGTATTTCGTCCATTGTTTGCTTTTGCATCTTTGCCAAAAATTAGTTGAGAATATATGTACAAGTTAATTCTGTTCCATTGGTCTTTGTATCTGTCCCTCTACTAATAACACACAATTACTATGACTATATAGCATTGATATCAACTAGTGATCCTTCCCACTTTCTTTGATAATTTTAGCTGTAGGACTTACATATTTCCATGTAAATTTTATGATAAATTTGTCCATCTCATGGTCCTGGGACTCAACACTGGCAGCTAAAGACCCCTGCTTTAGGGGATAAGAGGAGCCTACTTGAGTTAAGCTGTCTAGTTCCGCTAGGTGGGAAAAAGAAATCTCTAGAACAAATAACACTCCCCGAGGAAGGAGACTATTTTGATTATTCTGCTGTGGAGAAAGGAGAACACTTTGTGAGAAAGATGTTTTTGGTGACAGGATCCTCTTCTTTGTCTCCCCAACCTGGCAATGTCCCTGGGGGTGGAGTTTCAGGGCTTGCAGAAACATACATGATGACTTTTTTGGTGTGTCAATCTGTCTTGGCCACAGTCTCTGGTTATTTAATCAAACACTAATCTAGCTGTTGCTGTGAATGGATTTTGAAGACAGTTAATGTTAAGTAGTGATAATTAGCCTGGATAATTGGGTGGGACTGACTGAATCCGTTGCACTGTGCCAAAGCAGGGCTATGGTTTCCCTGGGAAAGAGAAGAGATCCCACCTATGTTTAGCAAATTTTTTCCATGCTCATGGGGTTCTAGTCCTGCCCACAATCTTCCTTCCTTACTGTTTGTGGTGACAGCATTAGTCTGTGACTGTGGGTGTGTGTGTTTGCCTGACATCTTCCCTTCAGACTACCTGCTTTAGTGGTTCTGTTTCTTTGGCTGAACCCTGACTGATCAAATCAATAATTCTTTAATTTACCCCTTTAGTTCAAAATGAATCTTAACATAGTCAAAAATGTATCCCATGGCATAAAACAAGAAACAATCTCAATTCAAGAAAAAAAATAAACAGTGAGTTAATGACTATGTTCTGAAAAATTAGCTTACAAAAGACCACTGAAGAATCAGTCTGGTCATTTTGGTGTCTTAAGTGCAAATTTAGATCGTTACACCATCAATGTGATTGGGAGTGTGCCAAGCGGGCAGCCATTACTACAGCTCAGCAAGTAAATCAAGCATGATTGTTACACTGATGAACCCACTGTTGCCCTATGCCAAGAGTCCAGTTTTCTTTTCGAATCTATGTCTACTCACTCAGTAAGTAACTGACCTCCTGCTGTGTCTGTTTTTTTAATGGATGCTTCCCCAGAAATAGAAGCTAAAAAATAGATTTCTGGCTCATGGAGATTTCCTTCTAACAGAAAAAGATTTTTTAAAAAATGTACAAATAGTGTTCTAAAGGATTTCATTATTAAGATAAAACCATTCATTGAGCACTTGCTCTGAAATAGAAATGCCATCCTAAATGCATAAGTATAATGAGAGAGGTAGAAATAAAGTTATGCATATTATGCACAGTTAATTACTATTTTTGGCAGTGCCATAATTTACTGGATCATTCATTCATTCACTCATTCAACAAACTGTTACCTTTCTTGGAATAATCTTTGCATAGTCATGACACCTGGGGATCTGTGTAGTATAAAGTAAAAGAGAAAATTCTAGGTTTTCATTAAACAGGGTTTTAATTATCCACATAATTTCCACTGAAATCATGGAAACTGCACGGTTGCATTAAACCTTACTGAAAAAAATAAAGAGGCCAACATAATTTAAAAATTGTTCTCTAACTGCAACATTATGTGATACTCTTATATCTCAGCCAGCTTCTACACCTTCATCCAACCTTCTCATCTTGATGCAACAATTATCTTCTGACGGCTGGCAGGAGTGTTATCAGCAAACCTGGAAGCATTGATATTGCCAATAATTTGACCTCAGCCTAGCAACAGACATCTGATATTGCTGTCTTCTTTTGGTCTCTCAGATTATCTACTAGCATCCACCCCTGAATAGTAAAAAAAATCTCCACTTAAATAATTAACTGCTATTTACTTAATAATCATCATTAGACAAGTGGAAAAATGACACAGATCTATACAACAGTGGTCACCAATAGCATGAAGACATGCTGATTTGCCTTAGATGGCCCTAAAAGGAGACAGAACTGTGACCAAAGCTAATCTTAGGAAATGTAGTGAAGAAATGCTGAATGAGAGAGACAGGACTCTATTTGTCACCAAATGCTTGTAGAGACTGATACAGTTCCCCTAATTCTAAGTGAAGCTACATAAAGATTTACAAAACATATTTTCGAAGCCAAAGGTTCATTTGATATCTGAGGATAACTTAGATTAATAAGGCAATTCCTACCCTCAAGAATGTCTCAGTATAACATAGGGAATGACAATTGAAATTAAGTAATTCAAAAACTGGGAAAATACTGTTCTAGGTATGCTTATAGTGGTGGGACACACTGTGGCTCTTGAGTCTGCTTGGAGAAGCTCACAGGAGCCTGCACAAGGGAGGAGAGGTTGCATTTGTGTTTTGGACAGTGAGCAGGATTTTGTTGGAAGGATGGTGCAGACAGAGAAAATGGCATGAACAAATTCACAGAGATAGAAAACAGAATGAAAACACTGCAAGAATTTGAAAAGTAAAACAAACAGCATAAAAAATTGGAGTCTTCTGCCTTTGAAATTTAAGTAAGCATCTTGAGAGCCCACTCTCCTCATCAAAGCATTTTGCTACTACTATGATTTAAGTATGGGACTTGGACAGGTTTTATCATAAATTATTTGGTAAGTAAGCTCAATTATTTTTTAAGTAAAATTAACAACTTATGATTCTGTTTATAAACACATTTGCCTTCCTAACACAACCACAAATAATACACCTAAACAAGAATGGGTATGTCTACATTTAATCTTTCTATCTGGAAGAAATTTAAAAATGTCCATGAAGTACTGGTCAGATAGTATTTTTTATTACTCAAATGTGAGAGTATGAAATGGTGGTCAATACCTACACTTAATATGCATTTATTGATAATAAAAGGAGAAAAGTTGAGCAAGGATAATTTAAAAATGCATATGGAATTTGATGACATCAAGTAACAAATAAAATTATGAAATGCTGAATGAGAATAATAAAAACAATGACCTCATTTTCAGTGATGAAGAGGTATTGATTTTAGAGAAAGAAATATTCAGTCTACCAGAGTGCATTTGTGAGACATAGGTTTATATGTTTTGATGTAAGGAACTGACTGATGAACTTAAGAAAGCAAAATACGCATTTATTAAATATGTTAAAAATAGAATAACTATTGAAACAACCATCTTACTTTAAGGAAACTTTCCTAAGGAAATAATAATCACAAATACAAGGAAAGAGATACATAACACTTTTTTCTCCCCCCCCCCCCAGATACATAGCATTTTAGTGATAATTTTTGTAAAGATTTTATTTATTTATCTGACATAGAGAAACAAAAAGAGAGAGAGGGGGAACACAAGCAGGGGGAGTGACAGAGGGAGAAGCAGGCTTCCCGCCAAGCAGGGAGCCCAATGCGGGGCTCAATCCTGGGACTCCAAGATCATGACTTGAGCCAAAGGCAAATGCTTAACGACTGAGCCACCCAGGCGCCCCCAGGAAACTGAACTTTAAATAAATTAAAATTTTGTCCAAAGTCAGGCACAAATTGTATGATTAAAACTCAGATGCAAACTCAAGTTCCTTATCCCTATGAGCTCTACCATTACAAAAGCCTGTGATAATATAGAGGAAGTGGATAAAACTGGTCTTAAGCTAGGGGATGTGGGGCGATCATCATTCCATAGAAAACAAGACATTGAAAAATACTGAACAAAAATAGTTTTAAATATTAATAACATTGTTTTTGAAAGGTAGACTTAGGAGTGATTTTTTTTTTCCTCTCTCTTTTCTGAACATTAAAAAGGAAGAGGGTGGGAGGGATAGGATGGCTGGGTCATGGACATTGGGAGGGTATGTGCTATGGTGAGTGCTCTGAAGACCTGTACCCCTGAAACAAATAATACATTATATGTTAATAAATAATAATAATAATAAATAAAATTCTGAGAGAATAGAAAAAAAAGTATTTACTTTAGTGGAAAACAATTGATTAGGTTTCCACCAAAAGTTGGAATTGTGCAATACCTTTTAAACATTCCCAACAAACGTTCTGGTTCACACAGAACCCTTAGGGCTAAGGGACATATTTTTCATTCTATCTTTCCAAGATTTTGAACCATTTTCCCATACACTTACCCCAAATTTCCTTTTTGTCTTATTGTCAATCACAAGTGTAAAGGCACAGGCTCTGCCCCTGTCAAAGAAACTCATTTCTTAGCATCTTTGGGCAGCCAAGGGTCTTTTGCCTCTTCAGACACTGAAAATATTAATTCACTTTCAGAGATCCAGTTTGGAATAGGAGAATCTTTCCATTTGCAAGATTTCAAACCCTACAGCCCTCCTCCTCTTTTTCTATTATGACTGAAGCTTTTCAAGGTCATGGGATTAAATACGACTAGAGAGAAGTTGATAGTGCCACAGGATAGAAATGTATTATATTTTTAATTATGTGTAGAACAAGAAAGAATTACCCTGCTCCTGCTGTGTGTATATTTGTTTGTATCTCTTTCCCTTTTGCAACAAGACCATCTCCAGAAAGTAATGAAAATAGATGAAATGGATTTTACTTGAGAAAAGCATACAATAAATAATTTTTGGCCATGGAACAGATTTATTTCATTTTCCTTCAGAATCTAAAATATTTTAAGAATATAAAGAATATATATGTATATGCATGTGTACACACATAGATATGTATACATAGCAGATGCTTATGTGCATACATGTATGTGTATGTATGTATATAAGCAAACATATGCATATACTAGAGGAATATACATGAACACATGCACATACATGCACATATCAGGGGTTCTAAACACCTAATTGTTTTTTGTTTGTTTTTTAATGAGTAATGTCTTATGTAATTGTGTAATTAGATTTGTGAGGCTTACTGGGGAAATACCATAAATAAGTCTTCCCTGAATCTAGAAGGCAACGATGAACTTGGATGTGATTTTCTCTCTGGAGGAGACACTACATATTATCTTGGTGGATATGAGTACCGTACAGTCAATGATGCTGGCAGGATGGATGGCTATATGGTTCCTAGAGAGAACCTAGTCCTAGAACTGCAGCACCCAATACAATGAGAGTGGCCTTGACATTTTCACAAAAATATACGGGCTTGTATGAGGGGTTTCTTAGCAGATACAAGTGGAAGAAAGATGAATGAGGTCATCTTCAATGCCATGTTTATCCTGAGACCCCATAGGTTTTCCCACAAATTCTGAGATGGATATCTGTTCACTAGTCTTAGAATGTGAAAGATACCCTTATTCTATAGATTCTATACAGTACAATGGCTCACAGAATTTCAGGGACTCGGTATGGTATATCAAAGCTATTACATCGGAGGTGGATGACACGAATAGAAGGGAGCCATTCTCTATCTGAGTTCCCACGTCTGCTCACACAGAGAGATTACAAAAACAAAAACAAAACAAAAGAACAAAACAAAAATATCACACATACATCATTTACTTTATCTATTATAACCACTGGACTTTTCCCCAAAGTATAAAGTTTGATTGCTCGAACATATTTTTTTCCTAATTGCAAAAGTATGGATATATATTGTGATAAACAGAAATGTATAAAAAGAGTGGGCTTTTCCCCAATAAACCTATCCATGAAGAAGCCAATGTTATTAATTAGAGGCTGGCACATATCCACTTACATAAATATATGCACACATAATTTCCTGTCCTTTTCTTTTAGTCAGAAATAGAATCACATTGTGTAGTATTACTTCAATTTGTTTCTGTTATTTATTAATAAAATACAGGTGTTTTCCAGCATTATAAATGGATTTAATTTTTTATGTTATAATTGAGCTCTTTATTTTGAGGTAATTGTTCATAAGGAGTTGCAAAAAATAGTACAGGGATATCCCATTTACCCTTTACCTAGTTTTTCCAATGGAAATGAAATAATTTTGCAAAAGTATGTAGTGCCAAACCCTAATCCCAATGGTGATATTGATAGAATAAAATAGAGAAAATTTACATCACAAGGATCTCTCATGTTGCCTTTATATCTATACCCTTTTCTTCTTGCCATCAGCATCACCTTCTCCCCTTACATTCTGTAACCACTGATCTGTTCCTGATTTCTATGATTTTACCATTTTAAGGAACGATATATAAATGTGATCATATGGTACATAGCCTTTTGGCATTGGCTTTTTTTATTTTGCATGTTTTTTTGATGTCATTCAGGTTCTTGCTTGTGTTCATAGTTTGTTCCTTTTTATTATAGAGCAGTGATCCTTGGCATGGATGAACCCCAGGTTGTTTACCCTTTTACGTATTGAAGGATATCTGTGTTGTTTCCAGTTTGGGACTAATGTGAATAAAGATGGTATACACACTTTTGAACAGGTTTCAGTGCAAACATAAGTTTTAATTTCCCTGGGAATACTTTTTAGGGATGCAATTGTTGGTTTTTATGGTGGTTACTTGTTTAGTTGGATACGATGCTGCCAAACAGCCTTCCAGAGTCACTGTAAATGTTACCCTCCCATCAGCAACATGAGTCATCGTGAGTCCTCTCCAGCATCTGGTGTTTCCATTATTTTTTAGTTTTGCCATTCGGATGATTGTGTCATGATATCTGCTTGTGGTTTTAATTTGTACGCCCCAGTGGCTAATCATTACATGCACTTGTCTGCCATCCATAGATCCTTTTTAAAGATATGTCTTTCCATTTCTTTTGCATGCTTTCTAACTGGATTGTTTTTAAGGTTGACTTTTGAGAGTCCTTTATTCTAGACATTAGTTCTCTATTCTAGACATCAGATATGCATTACAAACACTGTCTGCTAGTCTGTAGCTTTTTTCATTCTCTTAACCGAGACTTACACAAAGCAAAATCTTTTCATTTTGCTGAAGTTCAAATGATTGATTTCCCATTTAAGGTTGTATTTTCGGTGTCAAGTCTAATATCTCCTTACCTAGCTGTAGATCCTGAAGGTGTTGTTCCCTGAAGTGTTTTTGGTTCTATGACTTACAATTAAGTCAATGGCTTCATTTTGAGTTAATTTTTATATAAGCTGTGAGATTTAAATAAAGGTTCATTTTTAATGGATGCCTGATTTTTCCAGCACCATTTCTTTAAAAGGCTATATTTATCTCCTTTGAATTTTGTTGTTGTTGTTTGTCAAAAATCAGGTAAGCATTTTTATAGAGGGCATTTCTGGATTCTGTAGCCCATTCTATTGTTTTGTGTGTCTATTCTTGGCATGTTATGTTGTGTTCCTATTTTCAGTTAGTTCAGTATATATTATTTAATTTCCTTTGAGTCTTCCTATTTGATTAATGAATTATTGAAAAGGGTATTGTTTAGTTTTTAAGTGTTTGGAGATTTTTTCTTTTTCTTTCTGTTATAGATTTCCAGTTTAATTCCACTGTGGTTGGTGAACTCAAATGATTTCAATTCTTTTAAATGTGTTGCAGTTGGTTTTATGCACAAGACAGAGTCTATTTTGGTTATGTTTCATGGACGCTTGGAAAGAATATATATTCTTGCTGATTTTGTTTTGCCTAGTTCTCTTAACAAATCCAAGTCATCAAAATCACTATGGATTTGTTTCTTCTTCCAGCTTTATCACTTTTCGATGCACATATTTTTCAGCACTGTTGTTTGTTGCATACACAATTACAATTCCTATAATGTCTACATGGAGTGACCCTTTTTTCATTATATAACATCCTCCATCTCATAATTTGCTTTGATATTTACTTTATTAGGTATTAATGTAGTCACTTTTTCATTCATTTGATTAGTATGTTTTCATTAACTCCCATGTATTCCCATCTCCTTCCCCAATTGCAGTGCATTTTCTATAGAATTCTCATCTATATGCATTTAGAACCATATCAGACACTATTATAATTTTTGTTTCAGCCACAGACACAATTTGGAAGACTCAAAGGAAGGACAGTATACTGTATGTACTTACATTTTTACTTACAATGTTTTTTCTTCCTTAGTCCAAGACTTCTTATATTATTTACCTTCTGTTCCCTTCCTTTAGCCATTTCTTTAGGGTAGATCTGCTGGCAAAAAATTATTTTAATCTCCCTTCATTTGAGAACTTATTTTCTCTACATTACTGAAGTATGGTTTTGCTGGATATATAGGTGGACAGATTTTTTTTTTTTTGACCCCAGCCCTGGGCACTGAAAAAATATTATGCCACTTTCTTTTGACTTCCATGGTTTCTGATGAGAAATCTATTATCACACAAATTTGTATTCCTTTCCTGGGAATGTGTCATTTCTCACTGACTACTTGCAAATTTTATCTTTGATTTTCAGAAGTTTGGCTATCATGTGTTTTGGTGTAGTTTTGTTTTGTTTCCTTCTTCTATTTTGAGTTGACTAAGCTTCTGGTCCCTTTAGCTTTATGTGTTTTGGTAAAGTTGAGAATTTTCAGCCATTTTTCTTTGAGTACATTTTCAACCCTGCCTTTTTCCCCTTTCTAGGACTCCAGGAACACAAATGGTAAGTATTTTGTAATACTCTACAGGTCCCCAAAGCTCTGTTCATTTTTATTTGGTCTATTTTCTCTCTGTTTTTCAGATTAAGTAATTTTTATTATTGTGTCTTCCAGTTTTCTGATCTGTCTCTTCTGTTCTGTTGTTAAATCTGTCCATTTAAGTTTTTTTGTGGCATTTATTGCATTTTTCAGTTCTAAGATTTTTTTTTTTTTTGGTCCTATCTTCTGTTTCTTTGTCAATATTGTGCTTCTTTTTTTTTAAGATTTTATTTATTTATTTGACAGAGAGATCACAAGTAGTCAGAGAGGCAGGCAGAGAGAGAGGAGGAAGCAGGCTCCCTGCTGAGCAGAAAGCCAGATGCAGGCCTAGATAGATCCCAGGACCCTGAGATCATGACTTGAGCTGAAAGCAGAGGCTTTAACCCACTGAGCCACCCAGGTAACCAACACTGTATTTCTTTAGGGAGATTCTTTATTTCTTCTCCTATTTCAAGTGTATGTGTAATTGCTCATGGAAACAATGTTATAACTTCCTACAAATATTTTTCAGTCTAACATGTGTCATCTTTAAGATCACTATCTCTCTCTCTCATTTTTTTAAGAGTGTATTTATTTATTTGAGGGAGAGAGAACATGAGCAGAGGAGAGGGTCCGACACTGAGGGGGAAGGAGAAAGCGGACTCCCCAGGGAGCAGGGACCCCCCACACAGGGTTGATTCCAGGACTTGGAGATCGTGACTTCAGCTGAAAGCAGACTCTTAACTGGTGGAGCCACCCTGGCACACCAAAGGTGGTATCTCTTAATTGTCTCTCCCATTCAGGTTGAGACCCTCCTAGTTCTTCATATGACAAGTGATTTTCAATTGAAACTGGACATTTTGGACATTATATCAAGTGATTCAATATTACTTAAACCATCCCTTAAGTAATTTCCTTCAGCACTAATCTGTCAAGGAACAAGGGGTGCCACCCTGTTATTGCCAAGTGTGGGTAGGATATCAGGTTCTGTATTCTCTCTCTACTAACATCTGAAGGACTGGTTTGAAAGCTGTGACCCTTTAGAGGCCTCCGCAGACACAATAGGGAGGAGTTGAAGTCAAGACTCTTCACTAGGTCTCTTCTAACACCACTTCCAGAGAGAAGGGAGGGTTGTCTCATTCCTGCAGGATAGGAGTGCAAATATGAGTTCCCCTAAGTCATCTCCGTTGACAGCAGAGAGATGTGGGTCTTGTCATATCCAGTAAAGATGGAAATCCAAGCTTCCCATTCTGACTTCACTGGCATGGGGAAGGGTGTGCCAATGTTTTTTTCTGGGTGTTTGACTGTAGTGGAATGGTTATTTTCTAAAAGTTTTCTGTCCTGCTAGGCTGCTCATTTTCTAGTTCTTTAGCTAAAGAGGGGAGGCTTTTCTTTGAGGGTGTTGTTATGTTGCTAATTCTCTAAACTTGGTGTCTGGGATACGGGAAGCAAAAGAAAATCCCAGGACACTCACTGTTACATTAATATTCAGGTTCCAAGTTCCCTTGCTGGTCTTTCTTCTTGTCTCCACATTTCAGAGTCTAGTTATATTGTTTTATAAGTAAGTTTCAGGGCTTTTAGTTGTACTTGTGGGAAGAATAAGAAATGCACATCTGCTCCCTCTTCCTGGAAGTTGAATCACAGTTAATTTTTTTTTTACAAGAAACGTTTCATCTTACAAAGAATATTCAATGTAAACTTTTAGTTTTGTAAAAGCGAGAACAGATCCATGATGTAAGCAGCTTGCTGGAGACCTCTGATCTAGTCCCCGTAACAGCCGACACTGCCATCAGCTCACTCCTATTTAAGTCACTTTGTACTTTTCTGATATAACACATAATACATGTCGACTGATATTTTGTCCTCACAGCCTTCTTTCCGGTATTCCTCCCCATTCCATGGGGGGTTTAGAGACTAAATGGGTTCCTAGTGAACACAGACTGAGCATCCCAAGAATTGCCTACCCTAACTAATGATATGATTGTTACACTCATCTTTGAGAAGAAGACTGCTAATATATTATACCCCTCTCACTATCTAAGAAGATAGAGTTTACAAAAATCTGGATGATATTTTAAGGATTTCCCCTTCATTTTCAATGACCCCCATCCTCTTCTAGCTATGGTCATTTATTCTTTCTTGTTCAGACCATAATAATTGTCCTTTTATTCTTTGTAGCTCTGATACATTTTATTCTTCCCTATTCTCCCACTCAGAGTATCTAAATATTATTTTTACTTCAGCCAGTCAAATTTTCAAAATGCGGAAGTATTACTGATTTTTGATTTTCTTAAAATAAAGATAAAATACTTAACCTGGTAACATATATTAAAAAACAAAACAAAACAAAAAAAAAGCAGTAAAAGAAAGAATCCTCAGTAAGGTCTCACACCTAGTTCAGTCTTTTGCAGTACTTCCCACTCTCTTACCATGCTTCAACCTCACTGCCTTTCTGCTGGGCCCTTATTCATGCTGTAAGTCCTCAGCCACTTAGGCCATTAGGCCTCTGCATCTGCCACTCAATCATCCAGAATCCATCTCCAACTTTTACATTTACCCTTTACCTAGTAAATTGTACAGCTGCTAGGTATCAGCTAAACTATCATTTTCTAAAGATGTCTTTTTTATTTTATTTATTTTATTTTTATTTTTTAAAGATTTTTTATTTATTTGACAGAGAGAAACACAGTCAGAGGGGGAACACAAGCAGGGGGAGTGAGAGGGAGAAGCAGGCTTCCCGCCGAGCAGGGAGCCCGATGTGGGGCTCGATCCCGGGTCTCCAGGATCATGACCTGAGCTGAAGGCAGTCGCCCAACCAACTGAGCCACCCAGACGCCCCCAAAATGTCTTTTTTAATCACACATTCTTTCCTGTTACAGAACCATATTTCTTCTCCCTCGGCCCTTCTCCCATGTGTCATGTTACATTCACAGATACAACAACTTGATGTATGTTCATCTCCTCAACTTTAAAGTCACCTCCATTTGAACAGTTCAGGGAGGTTTTCCCTCCCCCACTCAATCTTCAGCAGCTAAATCAGAATCCAGTATGTAATAGAAGCACAGTGAGTGTTGGTTAAATTAATGGAGGGAGGTAGGAAAGAAAGGGAGGAGAGAAGACAGGAGGGGCAGAGAGGGGCAAAGAGAGAGGGCAGGAGTAAACCAAGGGGTGGAAAAAGCAATAGCCCTGTGGCCCTTTTTTTACAATCATTGAAAGGATACTGTAACGGCTCCCCCACCCTCCAGAATGTCAGAGCAGACCCTCCTCCTGTTATCTAAGCCTAGCAACGGGCAGGCAGTTACCCAGCCCCCTCAAGCCCTACAGAGACCTAAAGAAATTCCATAAGACTGTGAGCGTGCAACTCATCACGTACCCCTTGCTAACCCAAATTAGGACATATGTTCCCCT